>CM044955.1:7512212-7618321 GCA_024516035.1 Bactericera cockerelli
CGGCTCCAGATGTGTAACAAGTTTCGAAAGCAGAGTATTTGTAAAACAGACTCACACATAAAATCCAAACGGACAATTTGGACAGAATAAAGTCACTCAATACAATTGAGAAAATACGGCTCCAGATGCGTAAAACAGGTTTCGACAGCAGAGTATTTGTAAAACAGACTCACATAAATTCCAAACGGACAATGTGGACATAAAATTCACTTAATACAATTGAGAAAATACGGCTCCACTTGTGTATCGGCAGGCAGATGATTTATAAAACAGATTAAAATTAAAGCTAGGAAAATTGAAAAAATAGCATTGAACACAAAGAAAAGAAAATTTGTGCAACTTATTATTTTTTATTAGAAATAGGTACCTTTACGATGATTCTTTGGATTTATTCTATTTCGTCATAAAACTAAAGAATATTCTGAGAACGATGAGATAGTAAATTTATTAAAACCAGCGAAAATATCCATTGAAAGCGATGAATGAAATTCCAAATAAAACAGTATATTTTGCTTTCAGCGGAACTACTCCCAAGAAGTAAAACCCAATAAAATTCTCAATGCTTTCGAAATCAATGACATTCAGCCACATTCAAAAACAGAATCCAATTGGATATCCTTGTAACTTTTTTGCGTGAACGAACTTTGTAACCACAACCATGAAATATTCGAGTAATCTTAATAATAACAATCAATATATTGTTATTGGTGATGATGGCAGTAATAATAAAAATAATAAGTCTGTCCGCAAGTTCAAACAGAAACCAAGTCGCAACATTTCAAAGGACTTGATTGTTATTTTTGCCAGCTGTCAACTGTGGACACGGGTTTTACGATTTGCGCGTGCTTCTTTAGCAACTAGAAGAAGTTCATTCAAAAAGAATAAATTAGTTTAATGAAAAACCAAATACAAATTTGTTGGTGCTAATTCGTTGTTTCAGTGGTTTTCAACACAAACATGATTGAAAAGTAGGAGATGAAAAGGGAATGGAAAACAGGAACAGGTAAGTTTCGTCATAAATATGAAAATGGTGTTACTGAATCTCAGAAGATAAAATCAGAAATTATTATAAATCTTCAACTTCTGAAGACCTCACAAGGAGGAAGATTCTCCTGTTTTTGCCTAATTTTTTAGTGCAATTTTTTGCAGTTTCGTTAGTTTATGTATATGTAGTTAGGTTTAGGGTCCATTACTGCACTTAGCTTAAGATAAGTAGCAAAGGGTCCACTCGTTTACTGTATGTATAATTGTATATGATAATAATACACTAACACACTAGCGTGAAAAGAAATTTACACATATTTCTTTCGTAAGATTTTTGAAAAAATGGTCTACAAAATGAATAATAATAAGGAAGAAGACGTGCTTCCTAATTCACCTTATCAAGCAAAATGGCCGTTTAGTAAACATGTCAGAAACAACAGTTCTCATGTTAGAATTCTCAGTAAAAAAAGGTTTTGTTCAATTCTTGTGGGCTTACATTACAGGGTGTTTTTTTAACTTGCCACCCCCAAAAACTCAAGAACCGTTCGGAATTCAGAAAAATACAAAAACTCGTATACCTTTATTTTTTGTAGGATTAAGATTTTTTAAAAAAAAGAAAATGACCACAATGCCTGTCAGTCTGGGCACAGACCAACTTTAAAATCATAAATGGAGTTGTCTATTGTTTTAAAGATCTCAATGGGAGAAGTTCAATGCAGCAAATTTCAGTGAACTACAACTTATGGTTCACGAGATTCAGGGTAGAAAGTGTGAACATGACTCATCCTTCGAGAAAAAAAAAATCAAATTTTTAACCTTAAAAGTAGCTCAACTAATTGTATTTTACCTTTTACAAGTGAAAAATTTACTCTGTTACAGTGTGTGTTTCGGTATCCTGATAGGTGGAGTGGTTCATAAAGTCCACTAGACCCCAATCTCCTGATTTTAGAGTAAAATTTTCGCAAAATGTGAAATACAATTACATAGTTGAGCAACTCTTAAGGTTAAATTTTTTATGAGTGTCCCTTGATTTTATGCGCTTCAAGGGACACTCCAGAAGAGTCTATTTTCAAACTACCTACCCTGTATCTCGTGAACCGTAATTCGTAGATAACTGAATTTTGTCACAATGAACTTTTCTCAATAAGACATTTAAAACAATATGCCACACGATATACCATTCTATTTAAGATTTTAAAGTTCGTCCATCTCCGGCCTGACTGGGGCGCTGTCGGAATTTTTCATGCCAAAACTTAATATCCCAAAAATAAAGGTTTGCAGGTTTTTGTGTTTTTTTCTGAATTCTAAACGGTTTTCAAGATTTTTAGGAGTGGCAAGTTTTTAAAAAAACACCCTGTATGTAATTAATTTTGAAAGAGAAACACTAATTTTAAGCTTTACACTTATATTAAATGAAAACGGGACTTTGTAAACTCACTGTATAGAATGAACTTCTTTTGTTTAATTATCAGAACTTTTTCAAGCATACCATTGTAATGTCAATTACAGTATTTTCTTTATTACAATGAGCATTCCCATACTCTTATTCCTCACATTTGTTCTCGTTACTTAACCGAAGTTGTAGTAAACATCATTTTGAGAGTGTTTCTATTTTATTCGAATGTTTTGTCTATTACATACTATAAAATAGAATTCAAAACATTCAAACACAAAACGGGGTTAAGTGGCAGAGAATGCCTAAGGCATTAACTTCGCCCCGGATTACAATACATTGTACATTTAAATTTATTATTTTTTTTTCTATATCTTATTTTGTAAATAAATTTTTTATCTTTGTTAATAATTTATTGATGTATGTATAGTATAAAAAATAAAGTGTAAATAAATAAATAAACACTTTCATGTTCAACACTGAAGCGCAGTACAAGAATTCCATGTGTAAATACAAATAAGTAATAAAATCTGTCTCTTGTTCGTTGTTTTCTCCGGCTTGATCAAACTACGGTAAAGCTTTGTAATGGACTCTTTCATCCTGCGCCGGTATGAACAAAGCATTTTAAAGTCATCACGATGTGATATCACAATTTCTCAAAGGTGCGTTACTAAATTTTTGCTTGGTACTCGAACCATCGTCTTTGCCATCTAGTTACTTAGGTCGGTACCCACAAATACTTGTGGAAATTGTAGATGGCACGTTAACTACACCAGTTTTAGAATAGAATAGAATAGAATATAGAATAGAATAAGCGTTTTATTTGTAATGTTATGTTACAAAAGGTTGGCAATAAAAATAAAATATATACATAAAAGCAAATAATTGATTATACAGGGTGGGGCAAAAGTCTGAAAACCCCTGAATAACTTTCGAATGGCTTCTTCGGTAAAATCAAAATTTTGTAAGGTAAACCGGGCTAATAAGACCTTCTTTTAGAGTGGAGTCGATTTTTGTTACCGGCCCCCATGTCGGGGCCAGGGGGGCCAACTTCATTTTTTTTAAATATGAACCCCCACCTTCCGATACATTTTTAGAAAGGTCTTTATATAAGAAATACATTGGTGCTAATTTTATTTTTTTAATATTAACTGTTTGAAAATGGCGTCCAACTTTGTGTATGCAGTAAAGTCTGGAAACCCCTGAATATCTTTTGAAAGGGCTTTCTCAGTAAATTTAAAATTATGCACAGTAAGTCGGGGTAATTATACCTTTCCAAAAATGTATCGCAAGGTGGGGTTTCGTATTTAAAAAAATGAAGTTGGCCTCCCTGACCCCGACATGGGGGCCGGTAAAAAAAAAAAAAATCGGTCCCATTCTAATATAAGGTCTAATTACCACGGATTACCTTACACAAATTTTATTGGAGTTAAAAATGGATTTAACAGTGCCATAAGATACGACTGAGAATTTCTCCCCAGCCAGTTTTCGTTCTGTCTTTGAAGTTAAGCAACGTCCAGAGATGTTAGGATTTGAATGGCTGACCACTCGAATTCGAACCTCGTGATGCTGTCTATTCCCGGCCCCACTCAGACTGCGTAGGTTAATTAGAGAATCTGGTTTGTGAGTTTCCCGTCGTTTAAACAAAAAAAAGTATTCGTAAAGGGAAAGATCAGGAGGTGATAAAAATCAGGGTTCCCGTGCAACAAAGAGGACGAAAGTGGAGAAGATATTATGAGGTGATCCGGTGTTCAATGGTCAACCACATTAACGAGAAAGTCCAAATATTTTCGTGAAAAAAACGGTGAACAATATGGATTTTCCTAGTTTTTTGACGTTATATTTATACCTTCGTGTATGTTCCGTTTCCGATAGTAGATAATTAAATTTGGTTGAATAGGAACCCCCGGTATACTCGTATCAGTGTTACGCAACGACAGACACCGGACTTACCCCCTCCACATACTAAACTCTCTGACCCGAGATGTAAGCTCAGCGCTCGGCCCAGTCACTTACCTATACCAAGAGAGACCACACATCCCATCTCCACGCACGCGTCCATCCCCGGGGACCCCAAGCGACGCTTCTCCACGTGAGTGACCACTGACCAAGAGCCCATCCCGGTAAGAGAGTTTATTTCCCTTTTTATACCTTGTACATTTCCCAAAGAAAATTGGAACCAGCACCCCAACATTATGATCCTTCAGGCCGGGTTTTCTTTCGGGTTTTGTTAAAAATTAAGGGTTTAAGTTCTTTGCCGGGCACACTTTGAGGCCCTTTGTGTAATTTATCTTTTCGTGCTATTTTGCCCCGGGGCCCATTTTGTATTGTTGCACATTTCCATTACTTTTCATTTTTTATTTGTAGTGCATTTAACCGATTTATTTCCGTTTCGATTTCATGTAGATTAGTTATTTTACTGAACCTTTATTTTTGTTGCATGTTCTCGTGTTACTCGTATTTTTCTTGTGCCTTTTAAAGATTCCACATTGGTTTTACTGAGCTAAAAGTTATTTTGTGTTTTATTGTTGTCAAGAGATAAAATATGCCGCCTTCAGCCACTCAATCCCTAAATTATTATGTTAAGCTTAGAGAGAAACTTTTCCAAAGGGTTCAAATCATTTATGACATATCTAAAGATAATGCTAGAGAGCAGGAATTTTTAATTAGATGTGAAAAACTAGAGGAAACATATACAGAATTTCAGGCAGTAAATGATAAGATTCTGAATTACAACACCCTCGTGTCGAGTGAGGACCAGATTAAAGATGTAAGTAGCGTCATCCAATCCTTTGAGGAAATATTCTTTAAAATTCAAGTGATTCATAGAACAAAAAAGGGTCAGCAGGATTTGTCCTTAGGAGAAGAAAGTAATGCAAACACGCATTCAGAGAGGCAGTCCCGTCCTCTAACCAAATTACCTCAGTTAAACATAGGAAAATTCTCAGGGGAAAATCTAGAAGAATTTGATAGCTTCATTTCTATGTTTAATAAAATAATTCACACACGTGACTCTCTTTCCGACATAGAAAAGTACTCATATCTAGTTTCTTTACTCGAAGGTCCGGCGTTAAAAATAGTTCAAGCAGTGCAATTCAGTGCTCAAAATTATCACATTGCTTACACTCGTTTAACAGATCGGTATCAGAACCCTAGAATTCTTGCAAATCACTATGCGAATAAAATCCTTGATACCAAAACTTTCAACACAGAGACCTTACAAGGTCTTCGCTTGTTTCTTGACCAAATTCACGTTAACGTCCAATCGCTAATAGCCCTTAATCTGACGGATTTATCGGATTTTCTTTGCTTACATATAGGGCTTAGAGCGCTCGATTCCCGTACTAGACAGTTGTTTGAGAACGAGCACGTAAAAGTGAAATCTATTCCTTCCTTCCAAGACTTGATCACGTTCGTTAAAAATAGGTGTTCCGTTCTTGAAATGTCCGACTCATCGTATTCATCAAGTAGGTCACAGATTCAAGCTAATTTTCGCCCGACCCTAGGTCAGACAAGGCGATCCTTTGTTGCTCATGGTGCTAGCTCAGTAGAACGCACACGTGCTAGTTCAGCTCACGCTAAACCTCAGTATTCTAACCCTCAAACCTCTTCCATTGTTTGTCCCTTATGTAAGGGCCCCCATAAACTTTCTCGCTGTAGTAGTTTTCTCAATCAAACCCCTAATGCTCGTCGTGATTTTGTAAAATCTGCTAAACGTTGTTTCGCCTGTTTAGGCACCCATACCCTGTCTTCTTGTTCCTCTACCTTTTCTTGTAACCATTGTAAAAGTAAGAACCATCACACTTTGCTTCATTTCGATGTTTCGCACGCGGTCCCCCAGGCTGGGATCCCGCCTCGCTCTGTACCTAATCCCCAGGTGCTTGCCGGTAGTCAAATCCCGGATAACTCTCATTGTTCTTACACGCAAGATGTTGTTTTAACATCCGAGTCTAGTAAGACTCTCTCATGTAAAGCTAACCCTCATAGTGAAACCCAAGTTCTGTTAGGCACAGCCCAGGTTCGAATCCAGGATGTGTTCGGAAATTTTCATTCCGCTCGTGTTTGTATTGATCTAGGTTCTCAATTAAATCTTATCACCTCCTCTTTAGCTCACAAATTAAATTTACCCAAGCGGTTTTCTTCGACTAAGGTCAGTGGTGTAGGGAACTCGACGCCTTTAACTCCCAAAGGCCTTGTCTCTTGCCATGTAGTACCTTCTCACCAGCTCAATCCTCAAATTTCGTTCGAGGCTGTCGTGCTGCCTTCTATTGCTTCCGACATGCCTACAGTTCACGTATCTCGTAATTCTATCGATACTTACGGCGATAAATTAGCCGACTCTTTATTTTATAAACCGGGACCGGTAGACATTCTACTAGGTGCTCAGGTTGTGTCCGAAATACTTGATACACAGACACCTATTATTAAGGGGAACCCTTCAGTTCTACCTACCGTATTCGGTTATGTTTTGTTCGGTAATATACCTTCTGATCTATCTCTAGACTCAAATCCCGTAGCGTTACTCAACATGCAATCTCTCTTTGTTTCTTCTTGTGAAGAAGACCCTCTCTCGAATCAATTACGTGAATTCTTTGAGTTAGAAAAAATTCCCGAATCGCCTCTGAAACTCAGTCCCGAGGACGAGCAGTGCGAAAAATTCTTCAATGAGACTACCTCTCGCTCTTCTGATGGAAAATATGTCTGTAGGCTACCATTTCGTTCTTCCTTGCCTCCTAATCTAGGTTCCACTCGAACGGTCGCTACGAGCCGCTTGTGGAAGTTAGAAGCGCGGCTGAATAAAAATGAAACATTAAAAAATCTCTATCACGAGAATCTTCAGGACTATGTACACAGTGGTCACATGGAAGTGGCAAGGGTTCCGTCGTCGTACTTACTCACTCATCATGGAGTTCTCAAGGAAACTAGCAATAGCACTAAGTGTAGAGTAGTTTTCAATGCTAGTGAACGTTCTGATTTGAACCAAAGTTTAAACGAGAATCTCATGGTAGGACCAAAGTTACAATCCAACATCGCCGACATTATTTTGAACTTTCGTACTTACCCTATAGCTCTTACGTGCGATATCCGCCAAATGTACAGGTGTATTAATTTGGATCCCCAGGATTGTAAATACCAACATATTCTGTGGCGTTTCAAGTCCTCCGATCCTGTCGTTGAGTATGAACTCAAAACTCTCTCGTTTGGTTTATCTTGTGCGCCGTACTTGGCCCAAAAGGTTCTTCAAAAACTAGCTGACGATGAGAGGGTCCGCTTTCCCCATGCCGCTCAAGCGGTAAAGAATTCCGTCTATGTTGATGATTTTGTTTCTGGTAGTTACAGTGTTCAGGAGGCTATCAGTTTTCAGAGGGAGCTAACCGATTTGTTGGCTTCGGGCGGGTTCTCTCTGAGAAAATGGGCTAGTTCCAACCCTAATGTTCTTAAAGAATTAGAAGTTGATCATCTCGAAAAACCTCACAAGTTGGGAAACGCTGATTCTATCAAAGTTTTAGGTTTGCAGTGGGATCCCAATCACGATTCATTTTTCTATGTTGTGTCTCCCGAAGTTAAACATAAGATTACTAAGCGAGATGTTCTCTCCCAGATAGCACGGATTTACGATATTCAAGGGTTCTTGAGTCCCATAACCGTATGGTTGAAAATTTTCATGCAAAAACTCTGGCTCTTGGGTTCTACTTGGGACAGTGCTTTAACCCCAGATCTTGATAAAGAGTGGAAATCTGTCATTCAGGAACTTCCCCTACTTAACGATATAAAAATCCCTAGATATGTCAACACCTTTAAGTCTCAGTCGGTAGATTTAGTAGGATTCTGTGACGCTTCCGCCGCAGCCATGGCGGCAGTGGTATACCTGCGAGTTACTGTTCAAGGGGGGGAGGTCCTCTCGTATTTAGTTCGTGCCAAGACGAAGGTGGCGCCTATAAAAACTCTAACAATCCCCAAGTTAGAACTGTCCGCCGCTCTTTTGTTGGCAAATTTGCTAAAATCTCTTAACGCTTTTACACAGACGTTAAAAATATCTCACACATACTTGTTCTCCGATTCTACTATTGTGCTAGGTTGGCTTAAAACACCCCCTTACCTTCTTAATACATTTGTCTCCAATAGAGTTCAGCAAATTTTAGAAAGTACAGACCCGACTGCTTGGTTTCATATCAAGAGTGGGGAGAACTCTGCAGATTTAGCTAGCCGAGGTTGCTACCCATCAAAAATAATTTCAAATAATTTATGGTGGCATGGTCCTACATTTCTTCTGTTACCCTTCTCTCAATGGCCATGTACATCTTCTCAAGAGATTACAAGTTCTTCGGCAGAATTACCTGAATTGAAATCGATCGCTCTTTCTCTAAGTACCCAATACGCAGGTAGTGAGTATCTCTCGCAGTATCTATCGAAGTTTTCCTCATTGATAAAGCTTCAACGTACAATCGCTTGGATTTTACGTTTTGTTCATAATACACAGAAACATATTCGAGCGTATCGTATTTCAGACACTTCATTGTTAGCTAGCGAGATGTCTCAGGCTCTATCCCTATGCATTAAGTTAACACAGCACGATTATTATCAAGCTGAACTGGTTTCCCTGGCAAAAGGACAAGCCATCAAAGGGGCACTAGTACACCTCTCGCCTTTCGTTGCGGAGTCGGGGCTGCTATCAGTAGGGGGGAGATTGAGAAATGCGCCTCTTTCTTCTTCAAGCAAGCATCCGACTTTAATTCCTAGGGAGAGTCACCTCGCTACTTTGATTGTTGACCATTTTCATATTCACTCGCTTCATGCGGGACCTCAACTTGTTCAATCTCTTGTTCAAAAGCAATATTGGATCCCTAATATAAAGTCCCTAGTCCGAAAGCGCATTTTCAAATGCATGCGTTGTTTTAGGCTTCAGGCCAAACCGGCCGCGCCTTTCATGGGTAACCTTCCGAAGAATCGCTTCGAACAGGGTCGACCTTTCTTACGGGTCGCTCTAGATATGGGCGGTCCCTATTTATTGAAAGATGGAAACCGTCGTAATAGTCCCGTAATTAAAGCTTACATAGCACTCTTTATCTGTATGAGTACGAAGTGTGTACATCTAGAACTTGTCACCTCTCTCTGTACGCAGGCCTGCTTGGCTGCTTTAGATAGGTTCATCTCTCGTAGAGGTTTACCTTCACATCTTATCAGTGATAACGGTACCAATTACCGAGGGTCGGCTAGACATATTTCGGAAGTTCAAGCTTTTCTCAAATCATCTCAGTCCCATATTCATAAGTTTCTGGCGGACAAAAATATCGCGTGGTCGTTTCACCCCCCAGGTGCCCCAAACTTTGCGGGCTTAGCTGAGGCAGGCATCAAAAGTACAAAATTCCATTTAAAGCGTGTACTCACAGATCAAGCTCTTAGGTACGAGGAGTTCTACACTCTACTTGTGAAGGTAGAAGCGACTCTTAACTCGAGACCACTTTATGCTCTGTCTTCGGCCCCAGACGATGGCTTTGATTATTTGTCCCCCGGACATTTCCTTATCGGAGCCCCGCTGCTAGCCCGGCCCGATTATGATTTAACAGACGAAAATATTTCCCCGTTACAAAGATGGAGTTTGATAAACCAGGCGTTTCAAAGTTTTTGGAACCGCTGGTCCAAAGAATATTTACACACACTGATTCATCGTCCCAAATGGACTAAACAAACAGTGAACTTTAGGATAGGTGATTTAGTGCTCATAACTTCAGAAAATAACCCGCCTTTGAAATGGCCTCTAGCGCGTGTCACAGCAGTCCATCCCGGCTCAGATGATATTGTACGCGTTGTCACTCTTAAAACTGCGACAGGGTCCTTAACCCGCGCGGTTAATAAGTTAGTTCTTTTACCTATTGCGGATTGAAGGCTCGGCGAAATATTTTTTAAGCTTCTCTAGTGTCTGTCGTTTTTTTTTTGGGTTAATGGAAAATCGCATACTGCCATTATGGATTTTTCTCTTAGCAAAAGTGAAGCCAATGTTTAACCCTTTAAGCACAAGGAAGATTAACCCTCATGCGTCTTAAAATTTGTCAATTTTAGGGGGGAGAATGTTCCGTTTCCGATAGTAGATAATTAAATTTGGTTGAATAGGAACCCCCGGTATACTCGTATCAGTGTTACGCAACGACAGACACCGGACTTACCCCCTCCACATACTAAACTCTCTGACCCGAGATGTAAGCTCAGCGCTCGGCCCAGTCACTTACCTATACCAAGAGAGACCACACATCCCATCTCCACGCACGCGTCCATCCCCGGGGACCCCAAGCGACGCTTCTCCACGTGAGTGACCACTGACCAAGAGCCCATCCCGGTAAGAGAGTTTATTTCCCTTTTTATACCTTGTACATTTCCCAAAGAAAATTGGAACCAGCACCCCAACAGTGTATATTATCTTCAACAAATTTGCCCTCTGGATTGCAAATGGCAGAAATTTATTATCTGTAAAATATAGCTATTGGTTCAATATTTAGACGCATTACATCTTCAACAAAAAAATATATTAAATAAATTATTTGCATTCATAATTATCTTGAAAGTAAACCGGACTTAATTTTTAACAGTAGTATTGATTGGAGATAAATTGTAAACCGAAGATTAATCAACTTGAGTCGGGTTCCACAAAACACCTTTTTAGAGGACCTTAAATATTTTAATAGTTGGTAAAACGTAAGCAATAGTACAAAAATCTTTTTAGCATCTAAAACGCTCTACTTTTCCATAACTTGTTAAAAATTCTTTATAGTTTCTTCTTCTTCTTAGCGTGCCTGTCCGGTTCGAACGTTGGCGATCATGATGGCTATCTTAACTCTGTCAGCTGCTATCCTGAATAGTTGAGCAGAACTTTTATCAAACCAAGTTCTTAGATTGGCAAGCCATGATATTCTTCTTCTGCCTGGAGATCTCTTGCCTTCTATTTTACCTTGCAGGATTCGTTGTAGCAATTCATATCTACTGTGGTTTCTCATAATGTGGCCAAGGTATTGTAGCTTGCGACACTTGATGGTACTGGTGAGTTCTGGACTTTTATTCATTCTGCGTAAAACTTCTATGTTTGTGACTTTGTGTGTCCATGGTATTCTCAACATTCTTCTGTATAACCAAAGCTCAAAGGCTTCGATTTTGGCCGTGGTTGGCTTTGTCAGGGTCCATGTTTCTACGCCATACAGAAGAACAGAAAACAATCTTAGGAGGCGCAATTTTGTGTCTAGGGTAAGGTCATGGCTCTTGAATACTGCGCTCATTGAGTTGAAGACACTTCTAGCCTTTCCTATTAAGGACACTTCTAGCCTTTATAGTTTCATTTCACAATATCCTAATTTCAAAACGTATCTATACTACCGTCCAAAGTATTTGCCCACTCCACGATTTTCATTTCATTCATTTCCCTGTCTACGTAGGTCTAATCATATGCCTTTTTTCATTTTCTTTTTCCCAATATACCTGTAAAAAATATTCTTTGGGTTAAGTGGCCAAGAAGCAAAGATATTCTCAAAAGAGTAGAACAACTCAAATTTCAATAAAAATTGTTCATCAAAATCTGTTACATAATTTGCTTAAAAAAGACTTTCCACTTGCTTTTGATGTTTCATTTTTATTAAAAACATGTAAAAAGTGTCTACTATTCTTTTGTATCTAATTTCGATCTTCCAAGTTCAATTAAAATACAGTTTCTAGTGACATTAAAAAAACACACTCTTTTTTTCGTTCTTTGACTGCCGGAATGGTGAAAACCAGGGAAATTTCTGACGAAACTTAAGGGATAATGGTTGGTCTCTACAAAACTGGTGTTTCAAATCGCTAGATTGCCGTTAAAATAGGGATTTCTCCGTTAAAAGCGGGCCTAAATGGACGGATAGCCGTAACCAAACCCCTATTCGACCCATTAATAATAAGAAGAGATTAGCCTGGGCTCAGAAACACAAAGATTGGACCATTGAACAGTGGGGAAAAGTCCTCTGGAGTGACGAATCAAAATTTGAAATTTTTGGAACCAGGAGAAGGGTGTTTGTTCGCAGGCGTATTGGAGAGTGGTTGGCGGATGGCTGTGTAGTCTCTTCGGTCAAACATGGAGGAGGATCAGTGATGGTTTGGGGTTGCTTTGGAGGCAGCGGTGTGGGGGACTTGGTGAAAATAGACGGATTTATGAGAAAAGAAGAGTACTTGAAAATCCTTCAAGACCATGTTGTGCCTTCTGGGACCACACTGCTTGGCAATGCGTTCACATTTCAGCACGAAAATGATCCAAAACATAATTCTAAGTTGTGTAAAAACTTCCTGAGTGCGAAGGAAAGACAAGGTTTCCTAAAATGATGGAATGGCCGCCCCAGAGTCCAGACTGCAATCCAATTGACCTACTGTGGGACCATCTAGACAGGCAACTCAGAAAGAAATGTCCTACCTCCCAGGCTGACCTGTACCGACTCCTAATGGAAGAGTGGAGCTGAATTTCCCCTGAAACGCTGGAAAAATTGACTGACCGACTGCCGCAAATCTGCAAGGAAATCATAAAAAAGAATGGGGGCCACATTGACGAGACCAAGGTGTAAACCGTTGATAAGAAAATATATTACTTTTACATATTTTTTCACTTGTTTTGTCTATCTTTTCTTTGGTATCTACCGATAAACATTATTTTTAAAGGTGGGCAAATACTTTTGGACGGTAGTGTAGGTACTTATATTGGTCTGGATCACTTCAAAATGTCTCTCCCGATATGCATGAAGTGGTAATTTTATTATAGATTCAGGAAGTCAAATTCCACAATTCCTGCACGTGTGCGAATTGTTACAGCAGAAATATTCTTTATTCTAAAAGAAATAGTTGGAAGTGAAATATTCATTTTTCCATCAGTTTCCTTTCCGTGAAATATTTTCAAATTCAGTCAAGTTTTACAGTTAACAGGGTCTAGCAAAAGTGATGTATCGAAACGTTTAAAATATGGATTTGGAAGTCTCGGGAAACTTCAAAATTTTGTCTTTTGATATATGAGACGAAAAACATCAATAATTGGCAAACTCAGAAAAGAGTAAAAACGCGGCATTTTTAGATGTTTTCCTTCTTCTATATTAGTACTTATTTATCACAGTTGTAGAAAAATCAATTTGTCAGTATCAACACAAAATAGATCAAAGAAATTCGCGATTTCGAAACCCAGCGATATCATCATTATTATTATTATACTATGGACCAATTTATCATCGAGTTCCAACAAAATAGAACTTGTCTCCGCTAAAAATAAATCTCTTTGATTAGACAATAACCGGGATTAAAAATGTTGAAATTTCTCATGACTGATTACGACGCCGCGCCGCGCCGACGCGACGGGCGAATCTCTAGGTTATGATCATCCCTTTTTCAAGAATGATATTAGCCAAAACTTTTAAAGAGTAAATAATGGTACAAAAAAAAAAAGGTTTCAGTGAAACAATTCGTCAAAACCTCGAGTTAGCTGGAAGAAGTTTTGTACACACAATAAAATATTTGTGTGGTATTTTCTTCTTCTTTTTCAATCTATTTCTGTGAAAAACAATTGTCAGTTTGCGACCTTTATTTGTATTGCATTGTTAGGGAGTCTGTTCTTGAACACCAGTGGAGGAGCAAGGGTGGGTTTTCGTCAGCCCCGAGCCTTTGACAAACGAATTACGTCGCTACATCCTTCGTTCCTTCCTCGCTCCTTCCATACCTCTTCCTTCCTCTCTTCTCTTAATGTCTCTTTCATGTTTCGTCACTAGAATATTAGAAGGGAGACAATTAACTAACCCCCTGTCACAAGGGCACATAACAGGCAGGAAATGAGATGGAAAGAAGGAGGGGATGAAACGGAGGAACAGGAAAAGTCATTAGCAGAAGAGACGTAGTGGAGTGAAATTAAGTTGATTCAATTAGATGGTGCACAGAGAGGCTGGCTGAATGAACGAGTCCTGAATGAAAATTCAAGGTTACGCCGCGCTTGCCACGACAATCAATCTGATATTGATGAGACTTTTCTTTGAAACTATATTCTACTAGCGGGCTGTCGCCCGCTTTGCGGGCCGAGGCATGGCCGTGAAAGCAAAAAATCCTTTTTCGCCAATGGCAGGTGTTGTAGTGGGAGTTTCGAAAAATTCCGTCTTATTGCACATCTAGACTATAAGACACAGCTACCTACCAAATTTCAGCTCGCTAGGTATTACGGTTTGGGCTGTAGAGCGATGATCAGTCAGTCAGTGACTTTGACATTTATATATTAAGATGACAATAACTTGGTACTTAGTTTACAATAAAAATGTCTGGTTACAATAAAAAAAATGTCATAAAATAGTGAAACAACTTAGAGTTTGAACTTCTTGGCAAGGACTTAGAGGTTGAACATAGTCATCACTAGTTCCGAAAATATATCTGAAAACTTTGATACCCCATACGAGATAACTATGATACCTCATGTGATTCAAACGCAATTTGGTAAACTTCTTCGATGAATAATAATAATAATAATATAATGCTTTTTATTTGTGTTATTATGTCACAATTTTAGTGGGTAGCGCAGAATCATAGGACTTACCACTTTAATATACAATATCTTTTTTTTTTTTTCCTATGATTGTGCCACTGGTAGCTGCTTCACATCAAAGCAGCTACTAATTTTTCCTCACGAGGTATGAGTGGACCCCGAACATCCAAGTACAAAGCAGAAAAAATTCTGCCCTGTTGGGGGTCGAACCCAGGTCACAATGCCCAGCGCGCTAACTACCTCTGCCACGGTGACTACTACTCCGATGAATATAGAGGATTGGCCTCTGCAGCAGTTCTAGGACTGATGACTATGAAATTCGGCTTCAAGATACAATTTTTTAAAAGAATTTTACGAAAGAACAGCTTCTGCAATCACCAAAACTTGTTGCGTTTCTACTTGAATTGAAATTAAATCTAAATATGAAGTTAGTTGAAAAAATCTTTTGATACACCATTACCAAAAACAGTGAGGCATATGTGAGTTCCCAAGACATTTCAAATAAGTAGTAGTAAAAACTTTCTCAGCAAACAACTTTTAGTATTTTTGAATTTTTTTCTTTTTGAACCTTGTTTTCTTTTCTCCCCATTCTTCCTTGCTATTTCAGATAAGGTGACAGACAACAACTTAAGCTCCTTTAAGCTCATTATTTGTATATTTATGTTTTGTAAGCTCCGATGTGTTTGTGTTTCTCAAAATACTCGGATTCACGCAATATTCATTCAAACAGCATTATGGCTTTTTTTTGTTGGCGAAGTTCAAAACATTTTACAAACTTTGAAATAGGATCAATTGTATTTTTGAGGGGCGTGGTCCAAGGTGGCCCTCTATCGCCTATACTGTTTAATATGGCGATTAACTTTGTTTTCAATGAAATAAGTGATCCATCATATGCAAATATACATGGATATAGATTAAATGATTCCCTAGACTCCGTCATATTATCTGGCTTTGCTGATGATCTTGCAGTTACATCTAATAGTGTTGACAATACAGTAAAAACTATTGATTTGATTCAAATGCTGTTTCTCAAGATAGGTCTCAAATTGAACCCTAATAAATGCAGTGGAATTGTAATTAAAAATGGCATTATTCAAAATACTGAACTAAACTTGATGAGTGGTGATACCATTAAAACAATTTCCCAAGACCAGAAAATTAAGTACCTCGGTTGCAAAATAGGAGGTGAAATTGTATTTGATACTGATGTTATTCAAGTTTTCAGTAAAAATTGTGAAAAACTCGTCACATCACAATTGTTGAAGCCGGACCAAAAATTGAACGTCATAAACCAATACCTTTTTCCTACCTTGATTTATCCTCTTCAAACAGCACCGCTTCCTAAAATACCTAATCACATCACAGAAGGCCTAGACAAAATAATACGTGGAAGTGTGAAATCAGTTGTTGGGATTCCAGCACACACTGTATCTGCAATGATTTATTCCCCAAGAAAATTCAGAGGCCTTGGAATCATAAACTGTAGTTGGGAAGTTTATCTACAACATTTCGCCATAGCGACAAAATTAAAATCTATAAATGATACTTTATTAGATGCCAGCTTTGATGCAGATGAAGAAATCAAAATATGCCTAGATAAACTCAATGTTAAAGGTAATAATACCAGAGAACTAAGAGCTGATCTCAGATCTAGAGCATTTGATGAATGGTCTTCTAAGAGTTTTCAAGGGGTTGGTGTAAAACACTTCTCTACCTATGCACCTGTTAATTCTTTCATATCTAATAAGAATTCTCTGTCATCCTCTGAATGGGTACAATCCATAAAAATGAACGTGAATTATGCGAATTTATCAGGTGTTCCTGGAGCAGTTGCAGGGAACAGTGCATCTAACCTTTGCCGTCACTGCGGCAAAGAGAAAGAAATTATAAGTCACGTAATAGGTGCCTGTCCCCACAATAGCAACATGATCACCATGAGACATCATCGCATAAAACACACGTTGAAGAAATTATTAGAAGACAAGAAGTACAAATGTTTCGAGGAAGTGCATGCCATAGATTCATTTGGAAGCAATAGATTTTGCGACATAGTAGCATTCTCAAACAACTCTAATAAGGCTTATATAATAGACCCTACAATCAGATTTGAGACCAACAATCTAAATCAAGACATTGAAATACACGAAGAAAAAAGAAACATATATGGCTCTTGCATTGACTCACTTAACCAAAAATATGAGAAAGAATTTGGGAGAAGAGATTTTGAGGTTTATGGCTTATGGTTTGGTAGTCGCGGAGCTGTTGGCAGGAAAGTAATACAATTTTTCGAAGATTTCAACATTGAAAAAGGAAAATTAAAAGAAATGGCCGAGAATATCATATCAGATAGTATTAAAATTATTAACTATCATATTTACTCAAGATACTGAACTGAAGTCATAACATCATACCTAGTTAAAAAGTATAAAATATGTTAGAAAATTGTCTGATAGATTTGATGGATATGCTGTGCGGAATGGCAACCAGTCAAAGACTGGCAGCTCCTGTTGTAATTTAATAAAAATTATAATTTGTTTCTCTCTACAGGGGTTATCTCAACAATATAATATTACATATTTCCTGAAAGTTTTACGTAAGATTACAAGATATTATGGTACGGAAAAGACACATCGGAAAAGACAAGTACCTACCATCACGTAAAACATCGTATGGATAAAAAGGCTTCAAATTTATTACCGACTAAAGAAATTTTCATTAAACTTCCAGCAAATGTTTAAAATATGGTAAGATTACCCCAAATTAAGACTCATAACTTGAAGAAGTTATTACAAAAAAATATGAAACGTTCTTTGTTGTTCTGGGCTTAAAAGCTTTACTTATAAAATTTTGCCCTTATAAGATTTTCTATTATTATTATTATTTGTTGGGCACCCGATATGCAATATGAGTACAATAACAATAGGAAATACATGTATGAAAACAGTAAGTTGCATTCTTTAAAAGAGCATCATTTGTATGCACTTACACAATGTTCTCAGGAAAAAGAAAATTTAAAAGCTACGAGTCTTGATGAAGTGCAAATGATATGAGGATATACTAAACAAGATGCACTTGAAATATAATCCAAAGCAAAAAACGATCCGAAATCAAAACAAAAGTGAGAGTTCATCAGATGGGCCAAAATGTCATTAAAAAAGGTCATTTTACCTGCGAAGGGATCAAAAAAAATCCATCACTTGGGCCAGTGGAAATATTAGGAGTCAGGTGTTTTTTTATTCAGTGTAGATCACAAGTTAGTACCTTATTTAAACTTATAATTTTTTTAGATTTGGTTTTTAGTTTTAGATCAATTGGTGCTCCTGAAAAGGGCCATTTTAATTCAAGTGTGGGGCATCTCTAGACATCTGCGGGTAAGAACAAATGATGAATTTCCTCCAGAAAGCGTAGTCTATTTAGGGTTAGGAAAATAAATTTATGGCCATGCCTTTGTCTTGAGTAGGGTTAGGAAAATATATTGATGGCCATACCTCTGCCTTGAGCAGGGTTAGGAAAATACATCTATGGCCATACCTAGGGTGTAGGATATGGTTAGGAAAATATATTTATGGCCATGCCTGGGGTTCAGAGTGGAGTTTTTTTTAATATAGGAAAATACTTAATTATAATATATGGCCATGTCTCGGGTGTAGAGCATTAAAAAAAAATATATAGATGCAAGGACAAACCGCGGGTGTGATCGAATTATTCTGGTTCGGTAGAAAAATAATCTATTTGTTATTAGGCAGCATAGTTATAATATGCTAACTGAAGTCTTGGTCTACCGCATTATAGGTATGAAGAAGAAAAATATATGCGAACTGGTTACTGTTTTATCAAAAATCCATGCAAAAACAATGGGTGACCTTTTTCCATTGTTGGCCCAAGTGAGGGATTTTTCATTGGCCCAAGTGATGGTTTTTTCTAGGGTTTTGGGTCTATTGTTGGCCCATATAATATGCAGCCGTTGAAAGTATTCTGGGTCTACAATCCAAATCTGATAATTTTCCAGGCAATTCAAAGTAGAGTGGATTTTGCTTTTAACTAGATATCTCAAGTTATTCTGCATGGTCGAATACGAAAATTTTGTTGGTAATAAAAATAATAATCAAATTTCATGTATTTATTATTCAAATCAATGCGCCTTAAGTTAAGCACGCCAAGTTGAGAAGTAAGCTACTAGTAAAACAAACACTTTCAAGTGACTACTCTTAAAACATTGGTTGATTACTAAACCAAGTGACTAAATTAAAGCTAGCTAGTTTAATGGGTACTTTTTTTAATTAACGGGGGTCATAATCCATCACTAAAGAAAAAACTCTGAATACGAGTATAAAATAATTATGAATACCTAGTTAAAAAAAAAAAAAATCAAGACCAGTACTATTTGCTTGAACATTAGGTAGTTATTCTTCTGAAAATTTTCAATACAAAAAAAAAAGGATAATTATACGAAATTTTTCAAGAGCCTACAAATGTCATTCTCTCTCAGCATGATGGATCTGTGTGAGCAGCGAATGAGTCTCTACGACTACTTGACGTTCAACCAACTAAGGGATGTGCGAGAGATGCTACAGCTGATGATCCACAACCCGGCCATCTCGTGGTTACTGGGAGGGTTGCTCGGCCTCTACAGCTACCTGGTGTACCTTGGCTTCGTTTACCTGGCAGACAATATTCGTCTGGACTCCCTAGGATTCACATCGGCGCCGGTGGGCTGCGCGTGTGACCCGTCACGGGCGTACGATATCCTAGGCGTGGGCCAATTCATATGGAAGACCTTCTGCTATGGTTGAGGAATTAATTTTGTGGGTAGAAAAAGACGTTGGAGTTTGTGAAAATTTGATGTATGTTTAGTAAAATAAAACAAAATATGATGGAATTATGAAATTTTGTTTGTAACTTAATAAAAATTATGGAAGTTATATGTTTTTTATGTTAAGGTTTTTTTTCAAGTCTAGAAATCTATGTTTGAGTTTATTAAAAAGCTTTGTATTCTTGGTTAAAATAATAAGGTTTTTTAAGTTAATAATAAGTCTAGTTAAGTTATTCTAATTGCCAAAATCTATGACCTACAGTCGAAACAAATTAATAGTACAGCCTTGAAACTTAATTGTGAATTATAAAGACTATGAAAATAATCAAACTAGCAAATAATATATTCGGATATGAAGTGCTTAGCACTATAAAATGTTCGAGTTTTTCAAAATGAAAAAAGATGTAATGTAATGTCAATAATGAGAACAATATGATGAAAATTTGAAAATACAAGTATCGGGACCTCAAAAAGATTTAAGCCTATGCTGAAAACAATCAACAGGTAATTATCGCAGATGTTTTTCTAAGGTGGAGTACGTAATTGATAAAATACATGATACAAGGCAAATTTGAGTGTGGAAAATTTTGGGTACTCGTATCACGCTCGCCGGCCGGCAAGAACTCGTCAAGAGAAAGTCACCAGCCCACATACAAGTATCACCATGAAGCAGAGTTGCTATTGCTTACAGTATGTATTATCATCAAGCTAACCATTGATAAATGAAAATATTAAGGCCGTTGCTAGAAGCCCGCCGATTGAAACTGAGGTTGACCGCTACGCAGCGTTCGTGTAGCATCCTCTCAAAGTTTGAAGCTTCCTAATATGAGTATTGGCAGCTGAATGGTTAGTTGCAACCGCTTCCAAAGCCGAACACGGTTGCTTTTATTTTTTTGGATGTCAGCCGAACAGTTCCATTATTCGCGGATTACTATTAATTTTTCAGTCTAAATGTTGTGTTTCGTTAGCCAGCTAGGATAGCTTGGGTGAGGGGCTTAGTTAGGTTGAAATTAGTGCAGGGTTAGACCGGGTCGCTGCGCGACCCGGCCTAACCACCTGCACTAATTTCAACCTAACCTAAGCCCCTCACCCAACCATCCTACCCAACAAACTGAAGTCAGTGATCTATCGTGCAATTTCACCTCGTAACTTTACCTAACCCTACCTTTGCCCATTAAGTCTCATAAAAATAATTATTATTTTAGTTTAAAAATTATAATAATAATAAAAGAAAAAATCATTAATAAAAAAAAATGTTACATCAGTTTAAAAAATTAAAAAAAAAAAAAAATGACGAGAGCATGATTGAAGACATACCCTCAGCACGCGCGTCACTAGCGACATGCTTATACCGCATCGCTACCCAACAGCTGAGAACGAGTGTCAAAATAAGTATTATTGAATACCGCGGGTAAAAACTTGATAAGGATGCTACACGAACGCTGCGTAGCGTCAACCTCAGTTTCAATCGGCGGGCTTCTAGACACTTCGAAATATTAATTAATCAGTCACTGAAGTGCTTACGCACTACCTTATTCAATATAATGCAAAACCCCTCATTAAAGCGTTAATGAACATTCTTTTTCGCCCTTTCCATGTATAATCATTATCACATCTCCCTTGTTAAAGCTGCTGCGCTTCTGTTCTACTCTCTCTCTACCCTTTTCTCTTTATTACGCTGTCCGAGAGAAAATATTAAATTACGTCACATTAAGTATTGAAGCCTCTCTAACACGATAACGATACTCGTGAACTTGCGAATTATAGACTAGTTCATGCACAATGACCTGGATCTTATGAATAAATAATTAATATCAACCGAGTTGAAGATGGAAAAGTTAATGAATTTGGTGAAAACTTGAATAATTCAGATGGAAAGATCTTCTACAACCCAACGCCTGTTATGAATGGTGTAGTAGTTGAGAATTGAAAGTTTCTACGGCTACGGGAAATGCCCAGTGAATTGAATTGAATTAAATAGGTTTTTATTGTATATGATGATTCAAACACAAAAGTTTTGGACTATTACAAGTGAAGGATTGTGTTAACTATACCATCTGTAACATCTCGGTTAAGTAGTTGGGTCGGAAAGAACTGTATCACATAGTGAGTTCATTTATTCTTCAAACAGACTGAATCCTCTGAAAGTGCTAAGCTAATATTTGTTGTCCCTCTTTAAGGGCAAGAGATAACCATGCTTTTAATAGAACACAAGGTGGAGTGTTGAGGGTCGAGGAAGAGGGTCATTGTATCGAGCACCTCTTGAGGCCATTACATATAAGTACTACATTAAAGTGCAGGAAAGATTTTTCAGGGTACATTTCCGTTTTGTTCTTTAATTATTATAAAACTCATTCACAAAACACAAATGGTTCAATTCCTAAGATAATTCTACCTTACTGTGAGTTTGTCATAACTTGGCGGGTATAGAAATTGATAGGTAGAGCTAAATGTGGTCACATAAATTTAGTGGATAATGAAGAGACAATCATGGACAGGTAGTGGAGATGGCACTTTGAATAAAACAGTACTCATCCGATCAGTAAAGTTAAACACCCAAGCTGGGTGAGATTACTTTGAATAATATACCTGTCTGCCCAGCGGATGAGGGGTAAAGCTCTCGTCGGGATACGACCATGTAGTTTCTGTAGCTTTACCCCCAAAAATTCTATGAGCAGTCCAAAAATATTATTCTGATATTTGCAAATGGAATACTTTAAGCTGCGAATCAATTTAAATTCAAAACATGTGATCGTCTGACGTGACAATTTCAAAAGACGTAACCAGTAGAAAAAGGAGAAGGGAAGTTTCATTTATGAAAGATTTCGTACAGATAAGAGACGAAAGAAGAAAAGACAAACAGTAACATTATATTTTCTAAATAGAAAAGAAAATCTCCTGAGACAGATGCACCTCGATATTTTTAAAAACGACTTCGTACAGAAAAATTAATATCAAACTTTTATAAATTCAATAAAAATAAGTCAGGTAAGTTAACTTAAGTAAATTCAGCTCGGTCTATAGACGTGGAAATCTTTCTGAAAACATTCTGTCCAAAGGAAATCGAATTATCTATAAATTACCTCTATAAACTCATTTTTCATCGCAAATTGAAAACCTATTCGAGGAGTGGGAGGCGAGGTTGCAACGAAGGTATACTTTTTTCGATTTTGGAAAATGAAATTTTTGCGCTCATATAATTTCCTTAAACAGCTTCATCTGATTTTTTTTTCTCTTTCTCTCTCTCTTAGAAATTATTAAAAAGTGCCCTTTCAGAGTCAAAATATGACCTCGAGATTGTTATACGGTAGATATTCTTGAACCAATTTCATTCATACCATCTAAAGTTTCAACATTGTTCTGTTCCAATAAAATAATTTTATTTTAGAATAATACGAAGAAATGGAATTCTCAAATTGAGATGAAATACCTACATGTGATTAGATGGGAAATTTTCAGAGTAAAAGCACTTGTGGAACAACATTTGAAAAAACTTTTGTAAATGAAAAATCAGATAGTTTTACTTCCAATATTATTTCTACTATTAAAAGATGTAAGGTTTTGTAATTGTTATTTTAAAATCGATTCCATTGATTTCCATAAAATTCACAACATACCAGGTCATATCGACAAAGGGGTTTCCTCCATTGTCTGAAAACTATTCAACCAGCCACCCATATGAACCTCACCCAGACCGGGTTGGACCGCGAATAGCTAGCATCCCGTGAAGGGTTGCAATTTGAATGATGAACCATCCAAGTCCTAATCTCGTTGGAAGTTGCGCGTTGCAACTCCAGCCTGGAACGGGGTTGTGACTCAATCCATAGTCCATAGTGAGAGAATCTGACGGTACTCAAACTGCTCTTATAGCCGATACTAAAACAAATTTAATGGTGTTTGGAAATCTGGGTGACAAGCGTTTTTCGATAACCGCATTATTAATGCAGACGCTCCATCATGATAATTTGCTACATAAATACATACATATTGTTTTAAGAAACAGAATAAGAAATGGACCTTGTGTCACAATCATTCTTCAAGTTACAAGCCAGTTAATTGTACATGTATATAGACCTTAGTTGTTAAGGAATATAACAAATGAGCTTGAAATAACTTCCAATTTTACTTCTGTGTTCATCCTCAAGTACACATCTTTCATTTACCACTTAGTTTTAAATTTCAATTCCATCTGTCTGAATTTCTACCATGAAGTATGATTGTAGCACATGCTATTGCCATTTCCCAGGCTGATGAGCCAGTTAGATGCGAGTGAGTGAAGTAGAATCGAGGGGATTTCCTCAGAGGACGGCTGTGGCCTATTGTAATCCCATAAGGAGATGCTATATTTTATGTTTTTCTCAAGGGAAAAAAAAACTTTGCGTGACAAGGAACAAATATGTGTGAACAGTAAAATAAATTTTTATGTTAAAAGAAATAAGAAAGAAAAATATACGGAAGCGCGCTGACATGATATACTTGGATGTATTTTTTCAAGATGAATTGTTCGCAGACTTTTGTATTTATTGTGGTTTGAAATGTACCTTGCCCATTCCGTAGTATGCTTCCCTCTGATAGCCGGAAGTGACACAATTCTTCCTACTTAGGTGCTGGATCAACACGATCGCAGTAGGTGTACCTGAAAAGGAATAGTTGTACTCACCAGTACGACGGTCATGTCTTGGTTATTTTCAAAATTAGTTTGCGATATACGGGGTAATGGCTTGTTACTATTATATCATACAAAAGAAATCACGAAAAAGCGTGTGTGAATGCAAGTACCAGTCATTCCTCCTGTGCTACATTTTTTAACACAGCAGTACAGGATTTTTTTTTTTAAAGAGAAAAAACAGAAGATTATTCAAACTGCTTACCTGTTAAAAGATTAAAGAAATTCACAATGTACAAGAAAATATCGTAGTAATGTAAAACATCGTACCCGAAAATTCAATTATTTTCTTTAAATAATTCAAATATTTCGCGAACTTTTCTCCGGCATATGAAACAAGTTCAGCAACAACTTTCTCTTTCGAACGCTCGAAAGCTGATGAGCGCTGTCGAAATGCAACAATCTCTCTTGGCAAGGGAACGGACGGGACAATAAGAATTAATCTTCTTGTGGGAACAAAGGGGGTGTAAATTGCCCCACTACGCTGTAGAAGAAAACACTGGAAAAATTTTCTTTTCCATCACACTTCACGTTGCTCGATAGAAGTGACATACGCCAGAGAGTGGTTTTGATCTACCATATCTATAAAATATTTTTTCTCCAAATGAAAAAAAATAATTGTAATACATATTGATGGAGGACTCTGCAACTTGGTGAAATTCCATAACCAAGCGAAACCGGTGAACGCCTCCCAGAAACTATTGCAATAACAACAAATATTTCTTATTCTTCACAGGTACTTCCATAGTAATAGATGTGAAGCCGTGATGAAAGTTATTCCAGCAAATTAAGATATATGTACAGAACGAACAATGGGCAGTTACTCAGACAAAATGAAAAGTAGTTCTACAATATTATCACCACTCTCTTAAGATTTTAAATTAAATACAAATAAAATATTTCCTGCATCTTTGAGGATTCTGGCATTACTACAAGGAAATTCTGCAGGACTTAATGTGATGGTAATATGTAGTTCAACTTAGTAGTCCTAACAATGACCTTGGACTTAAAATGAATCCAATCATTTGATAGCTATTTTTCGAGAGTTGAAGGCAATAATAGTATGTATCTTGAAATTTAACATTCAATATCACTGTTAATAGTTGAGATCAGATAAACATTAAATTTGTGAGTGGCTGGAAATGGGTAAGAGAGACCAGAATTGAAATCAAATCAACAAGAAACACCAGTTCAAATTTAAATTCAAAATAGACGGAGAAAATTGATAAGATGGACATTTTTGAAAGTCGACATAATACAAACATGAAACACCTGTGTACCACCAAAAGACTTTGCGACAATGACGAGTTCTGGTCACTGTTGGGCAACAACACCGTTGTCTGTAGCTTTCCCAGAAAAACAGAATTATACAAAAAGAGCTTAAGGAAAACAACATGTTTCCCAGATTGGATTCTAAATGAAAATGTATCACCCCCAACCTATACTATTAGAAATTATGCTGATATACCAATCTTTACCCAAGAATTTCTCATGTCGGCTTATATAAATCTTCTTAACTATACTTTAAGAAATAAAAAGAGTCTTTTCAAACCAGATTCTGATCGGAAGATACCGATTTGTATCATTGACTTCGCTCTGCACGGATGTCAAGAATGGATAGCCCAACACCAAAAGATAGTTGGTTGTTGTGAACTAGAAGTGTTTGAACCTAAATGCTTGTCTGTTCCCCAAGAATCAATTAATGTAAGTATACATTATGTTAAAACAGGTCATTGATTTGGGAACTTCACGATTCGGCCCCAAAGAAACACAACATGATTCGGTCCATAACCTGATTCGTCCCAAAATAAACTACCAAGTTTTGATCCCACACAAAAAAATCCCACTTTTATTTCAACAAGAAATCCCACTTTCATTCCACCAAAAATCCCTGTAAAATAGTATGGAACTGCCCCTTTTCCATGCCCCCAAAGATTTTAGATTATTATGACAAGTCGTTCATTAATAATTGAATCATTTTTCTATAAGAATCAGTTTTTTTATAAGGAAATCTTTAGAATATGTAATTAATGAAAGGCAATGCCTTGAGTGTATAGTAGGGTTAGGTAAAATACATAGAAGGCCATGCCTCAAGAATATAGTAGGGTTAGGGATAATACATAGAAGGCAATGCCTCAGGTTTATAATAGGGTTAGGTAAAATACATAGAAGGCCATGCCTCGGGTTTATCAAAGGGTTAGGAAAAATACATAGAAGGCCATGCCTCAGGTGTAATTCAATGATACCTATAAGGTGTTTCTATTATAAATTATAATAAAAAATCCCTCAATATGTCCGGTACTTAGAATGTTGTACTGGGCCGAATCGTGTTGTTGTTGTTTTTTTTTTTTTTTTTTTTCAAGATAACGTTTCAGGACGAATTGTTCGGTAACTTTTTTTTTTAAACTGAAATCGAAAACCTTTTTTATGGGCGCATTACGATTCGGCCCAAAAAGGTTTATGAAAAAGGTTTTCGATGTCAGGTAAAAAAGGTCACCGAACGATTCGTCCCAAAACGTATCTTGACCAAAAAATAAACAACACGATTCGGCCCACTGCAACATTCTAAGTACCGTACATATTGAGGGATTTTTTATTGTTCAACATTAAATTATGGAATTACCTTCTATGTATATCAGGCTTTGGCCTTCTATGTATTAGGCATGACCTATACTATGTATTTTACCTAACCCTACTAATTTCTTGAGACATGGCCTTCTATGTCTTTTACCTAACCCAATTATATTCTTGAGGCATGGCCTTCTATGCATTTTACCTAACCTACTATAAACCTGAGGCATTGCCTTATATGTATTAACCCAACCCTACTATATTCTTGAGGCATGGCCTTCTATGTATTTTACCTAACCCTACTTTCAACCTAAGGCATTGCCTTCTATGTATTATCCCTAACCCTACTATATTCTTGAGGCATGGCCTTCTATGTATTTTACCTAACCCTACTATATTCTTGAGGCATGGCCTTCTATGTATTTTACCTAACCCTACTATATTCTTGAGAGCATGGCCTTCTATGTATTTTACCTAACCCTACTATCAAACAGTCAAATAAACAGAAACACTGATAACAAAGATGACTGTTACTGATTCAAAACAATAACATTATTGTTTCTCAGTTCTTTCAGGGCAACGTTTCCATACTATTTTATAGGGATTTTTTAGTGGAATGAAAGTGGGACTTTTTGTTAGAATGAAAGTGGGTTTTTTACGGAATTACCTTCATGTATATCAGGCTTTGGCCTTCTATGTATTAGGCATGGCCTACTATGTATTTTACCTAACCCTACTATATTCTTGAGGCATGGCCTTCTATGTATTTTACCTAACCCTACTATATTCTTGAGGCATGGCCTTCATTATTATTTACCTAACCCTACTAAATTCTTGAGGCATGGCCTCTATGTATTTTACCTAACCCTACTATAAACCTAAGGCATTGCCTTCTATGTATTATCCCTAACCCTACTATATTCTTGAGGCATGGCCTTCTATTATTTTACCTAACCCTACTATATTCTTGAGGCATGGCCTTCTATGTATTTTACCTAACCCTACTATCAAACACTCAAATAAACAGAAACACTGATAACAAAGATGACTGTTACTGATTCAAAACAATAACATTATTGTTCTCAGTTCTTTCAGGGCAACGTTTCCATACTATTTTATAGGATTTTTAGTGGAATGAAAGTGGGACTTTTTGTTAGAATGAAAGTGGTTTTTTTTGTGTGGGATGAAAACTTGATAGTGTGTTTTGGACGAATCGGGTTATGGGCCGAATCAGGTTGTCTTTTTTTGTGTTTTTTTAGGGCCGAATCATGCTATGGAAAAGGTCTACTCAGGTAATTTGGGCCGAATCGTGAAGTTCCCCTTTTTTATATACCCTTTTTTGCCGAACCGTAATGCGCCCATTGATTTTACGATTAGTAGGACAAGAACTGAAATAACCTCTTCATGAACTTGCAAAGTACTATTTCTTATTTAAAAAAAAAAAAATACATACTTTAAATTTTTTACTAGTTATACTTCTAAGGAATACTTTCATTGGATTCTTCTACACGAGTGTTTGAAGCAGTGACAGAAATGAGAATCCATCATCTACAGTACACATATGCATGTTGTTACACTTGAAAGTACTTCGGCGTAATGTTGCAGCATGATATTATATAATCATTCTCAATTATATATTATTCAATTATATACAGTGCAGGCAGAATATCTCGCCACACCGAAATTAGTAAAATCTTACAAAGATCGCTCGCTTCTGCTAATATTAGTTCAAGGGTCGAGCCAAATGGCATAACGCGAAAGGATGGAAAAAGACCTGATGGCATCACCAACATTGGGAAAGGGAAAGGGGAAAAGTTCTCGTCTGGGACTCCCTTGCACAGTCTCATTTACTATCCAGCCTGGAACCAGGGAACTCCAGCGGATCTGCTGCAAAGAAGAAACATAATAATATAAAACTATTAAAGAAAATCATCTGTTTCTTGCATTTGCGGTAGAGACTCTGGGGCCATGGTGTCAGGAAGCTGGTGTCTTTCTAAATACTCCGGCAGTCTGCTACACAGGTCATCTGGCGAGCCGCGCTGGCGCTCTTTCCTTGTTGAACGCATTTCTCTCTCCATTCAACAAGAAAATTCCACGAGCGTGATGGGAACTCTACCCTCTTCTCAAACACTGGAAGAAATGTATTATCTGTAAACGATTTAATGAACAGTAAAGTGAATATTGATCATTTTCAATTAGCATCATGATTTAATTTGAAATAATCTTACCTTAACCACTAAAAACATCATACATGTTGCTGCCAACCAATGAAAATCATTAAAACCAATGATGATGAATCTTACCTTTCTTGAAAACTTTTAGAAAACACCGGAGTGCGTCAAAGAAGTCACACGCGACGCGGGGATGACAAACAAACATAAAGAGTTCTTAGAGTGCTATTACGTAATAATGAGAGGAGAGCAATCCTATGAAAGAATCAGTGATAAACGTCAGTGGAAAATTGTGGAAGAAATAAAAAGAACTCTCAATGAAGTGGCTTCTGAGCTTCAGCGGCATGCAAAGAATGGTGTGAATATGAAACTTTCAACAGCAACAGGTAACACAATAACACTGTCTATTTTCCTCAATGCTTCCAGTGGAATGACAAAGAGTGAGTAAGAAAAATCTTTAATGAAATTCCAAAATCTCACAATTTTATAATCAATCATAAATTTCTAGCAATATGACACGAAAGGGTCATACGCAATCGCCTCCAGCGACAAAATTAATTCGTACAAAGATACACTCACAACTCATGCCATTTAAAATACATGAGTTTTAGCTTTCCCAAAAATTGTAATTCAAATCTTACGCAGGCACAGTTTCCTTTTAGCAGCTTAACTACTTGATAGCCTGAGGATGTAGATACTTTGAAAACATTTCAGGAAATCTTTTTAATGGAAAAACGGATAAGGATCTCCTTGACACTTGGATATTGAAAACCAACTCGACTGCACAATATGGCGTACGATATTTCAAAAAATTGCACAATTTATTGGATGAAGTAAATAAAAATACTTATCATTGTGACTTCTTTACTGTACAAAAAGCTGTAAAAAATCGATTTCTGATCAATGGAATGCAGTTCAAGGTCTATAAGTATGCGGTGATACTCAGTGTGCATCCCTTGAAGATTTTACCCTTTAAGTTGTGTTACTTTGTAATGACGAAGAGTACTAAAGAAACATGCATATATGAATCTGGTAAGTGACACAATAATTAATACTACCATGTTTCAAGTAGGTATAAAAAGTGTCTTTGGTCCAGCGTAGGTTTTGGTGATGTTCTCTACAACATATGGACGCTCTTGAACTTTAGTTTTCCTCGAGGAACTGCTGTTTTCATCACTGCTGTTAATCTCCTTTTACTAATAATTATAAAAATACAACAGTAGTGCCGCTCCCTTGAGATAAGCACAGATACCCATATAACGGTGGTAGAAAAATAAAATAGACTTTAAAATCCAATGTCTAGGTTCTTAACATGTTCAGTTTTTGAACAGGTTAGGTTTTAACGTCCTGAAATCAGTTATTCAGGGCGAAAAGCCTTTAGTCTATCAGTCTCTGGGAATCAACCAGAGAATATTAACCCAATCTAGTTACCAGAAAAAAATGCCATCCTGAATTCGAACTCAAGACCTTGAGTAGTAGTCGAAACCATCACACCACGGAAGTTGGCACTTGTACTTTTTTTTATTTTTTCCAGCGGCTGATCAAATAATCCTGACACCGCCAGATTTTGAGCTATATCTGAGTTCCATCAAAAAAGAACATTTTTGGAAAAATCATATTCGTTGGCAAATGCTCCGAGCAATGGAGAAGACTATCTCATCTAATATGCCCTTCATTGAACCTCGCGAAGGTTCTCTCGAGTTTGTTCGGGCCACTTTCATATTGGATGTCAATTTGAAGCCGTGGTTGATCAACATGAAATCTGATCCCGTCATGGAAAACCTTCCATTTAGTGATACGATTGTTGCAAAGGTTTTCCGGTACATCAAACTGAAAACTTACCCGTTCTCTTTATATTCCGTTTTTAATATAATAATAATGATCAATCAAAGAGAGACTTAATGTTAGAAAAATGAACTGACTACATTATCTCACATTGAATTGTAATAAATTTTTGTATTTTACTTTTGTCATTTATTTTTACTTTCTTTATCCTATAATAAGGAAAGTATTGTATTTGTAATTTATTTACGTCTCGTGTTTTTTTTTAAATCTCAATCCCAGCACTTCGTCAGGGCGATATTAGCTGGGCTTCATTCCAGAAAGCACTCACTCTCAAATTCTCCATTTCAACCATAAAAACTCAATCAGCCTGTGTTGTTTAACAGTTGAAAGGAAGGTTTGGGGATTATGAGAGTGAGACATTTTTCTGGAACTTCAAATTTCAGTAACTGACACCACTCTTGTGATTTACATAAATATGATACTTAAAATGTCCCATTGATCTATCTTATTGATCAAGGGACCACGACGCGTCGGTCTAGTAATCACAGGTCGCCGTTTCGAAACCCAGGGGACATGACAAGTATCCTACCATTTGAGATATTGACCACATAATAATACGTCTTGGACTCCTGCTAGAATAATGTGACACGGTTAGTCTTGATCAGGTAGTATAAATAAGACTATACATTATACTCGTTGAGTGACTAATAATTATTATTATCACCCCTTTTCCGACCTCAACAACTTTCGGCCAATATCACTTTTAAATAGTTTCTCTAAAATCCTTGAAAAGATCGTAGCCACTCGCCTTAGTTGTTATCTGGAGCATTACCAGTTTTTAACAGACTGTCAATTTGGATTTCGTCCCCACCGTTCAACGTCGGATGCTGTTTCACATTTCCTTCAAAAACTAGATGCATCCCTCTCCTCCAAACAACATACTATCGCCATCTTTTGTGATCTAACAAAGGCATTTGATTGTGTAGATCATTCCCTCCTAATCTCTAAACTTTCTACCTTCAATCTTAATAATCCCTCCATACAATGGTTTAGATCCTACCTCTCTGAAATGGCGCCAACAGGTGAAGGTTCCACAATCCACTACAAACCCTATTTTCCCCACTCCCACTCAACCATCCCTCCCATCCCTCCTTCTCACTACACCCTCTCAATCATTAACTGATCATCCCCTCTCTCCTTTATGCCACCACCCACCCCTTAATCATCTCAACCATCCCCTTAACTCATTTACCTCACTTTCCACCCAACCCTCCAATCTTCATATCCCCAATTTTTCTCCTCCTTCTTCCTCTCCACTATTCTCCCTTTCATCCCCCCTCCTAACAAAGGCTGGAGTACCTCAAGGATCCGTGTTGGGACCCCTCCTCTTTCTACTCTTCATCAATGACATCACATCTGCAGATCATTCAGCTCATCTGACTCTATTTGCTGACGACACCACTGTACTAGTTAGTGCGTCAAACAAAGATAACGTTTTCCAAAAGGCTGCTCAGGTGATGTCAAATATTCATTCATGGTTTCCATATAATAAACTCTATCTCAATGAAGGGAAAACTTCCTACATATACTTTAACTCCTCTCTTTCTGAATCCCTCCCACCTTTAACACTTCCTAATCTTTCTATTTCTCCCTCCACAGAGTCAAATTCCTAGGACTAATTGTGGATTGCAAATTAAAATGGAAAACCCATATTGAAAAACTCCATTCAAAATTATCTACAGCAATATTTGCAAACCGCTCAGTCCGAAAGAATGTTGACTCCTGTGCTGCTCTTTTGTCATATCATTCCTACTTTCATAGCATCATGAGTTATGCGATAGTGTTCTGGGGTTTCTCCAATATAAAAGCTATCCTCATTCTTCAGAAAAGAGCCATCAGAACGATATGTCTGGGCCAAATGCTTGAACCTTTATTAATAAACTAAAATGAAAATGCATTACGCCATTTTATTCGGAACACTTGTCTTTATTGAACTCCTCCACTCCCAACTGGAACATTAAGAACAAGAAATAAAAACAATCTATTTATCGAGAATATTTTGGATAATTTTCAACTCACCTCTATAATAAATTTCTCCCCCCGTAAAATGTGGGAAGGATGGTCCAAACTCTCGTGCAACTTCCCAATCTCGCTCCAACAGTCTAGGACAGATTCCGGCCTGAACAATTCCAAACGTCCCATTATTAACATTACGATATAAATTTATCCACTTAATGTGTGACCTTCTTAAATCTACTTTTATATCTTGAGTTTTTGTCTTTATGATATAATGATAACTTTGGGCTCATGATATTTCTAATCTCGTTCTCACATCCCTCCCAACGATCAACATTTAGGGACTCATTCCCTTTATTAAGGGACCTTCTAGTTGCATGAGAATCTTCTAATCTTTAAATTTACCTCACTGTTCATCTTCATTACATGAAGGTGCTTATTGAATGTCTGTACATTTCTTTCAGCACTGCCGTTAGAGGAAGGGTGGAAAGCGGCAGATAATTTGTGTACAATTCCATTACTTTCGAGCAAGTTTTTGAAAATGTGAGATGTGAACTGGGGCCCGTTGTCCGATACTAGAAAATGAACAAATACCAAACTGAGAGAATAATTTGCGAAGTTCTTTTATACAAAAATCAGTATTAGTTGTCTTGGTCCTGAATACCTCGTATGAACTGCAAGGTAAGAAATGCATTAGCAGTGCAGTGATTGCAGTTCTGACAGTTGAACTCGCAATGTTGAGACAGCTTCTTAAGCTCTGTAGCGTATTCTAAAAATGGATTCATCAGGCTGCTGTATACGAGATATGAACTTGCTTTGTAATGCCCAAATACTGGGTCTAGGTTCATAATAATCCCGCAACATTTCTACAAGTGTATCGTAACTTTTGTTCATAGGTTCATCAGGCGTACACAATTATACAACTTTTCGTGCATCTGAGGAGTAATTGCATGCAACAAAGTGTATATTTTTGATTTTTAGTATCAGAATTGCCTTTCAATAGCATAAACGTTTCGAGACGTTTAATAAAATTTGTAAAAGTTTCATCTTGTTGATATCCAACAAAAGTCAAATTTGAAGTGGTGTTTTGACTGACAGGACTAGTTGTTATGGCATTTGAATGGCTAGTATGTGTACTTGTTGTTATTCTACTTTGAAATCTAGTATTGAAACTTTTATACCGGTAATGGTCTCGTACATGCTAAACCTGTAGTCGTCGTGCGAAGTCCTCTCATCTTCTTTTGAAACCAGCGTGTCCATCTCGTCCTGTATCTTCTCGTATCTTCCCTTGTACTCCTCCACATTCCGCTCGTATATCTCTAATTCATGTAGCGTAGTATTTCCTGTAATTATGTCCTTTGTTTTTGTCAGCAACGCCTTCACTGAAGCTCTCTTTATCTTCAGCTGCTCCTTTTACATATATACACTTTACACTTTCACCTTCGTCGCCAATTTGATATGTCCTGGCCTAACTCACAATAATTAATATACATAGAAATGAAAATGCATTATTATTTTATTTACAGAAAAGAGGAAACTTTATTGAACAGAACTCAATCGTGGTGAAAATTTAGACTGAGAGGAAAACGGAAAATGTAGGTTTTTCATAGCCGCGATGTTTTGGCCAGAATTAATGGAACTCATATATATCAAGAACGGTCTTTGGTCTGGGCCAAATGGTTTCTTGTAACCCTTTTATTTAAGAAACACAACATACTAACTGCATACGCCCAGGTTATTCTGGACATTTGTCTTGTAATTCACAAACTCTCTCCCTCACTTCCCAGACATAGAGATATCCATAAGCATAACACAAGAAATAAAAACAATCTCATTATATCGAGAAATATGCTTATGGATAACTCTTTTCTCAAACAAGGGGTCACCCTCTATAATAAACTACCTCCAGCATTCAGAGAAATGAGGGAAGAGATGTTCAAAAACTCTCTAAAAGAGAACTTACTAAATCTCGCTCCATACAGTCTAGACGAGTTCCAGGGTAGCCTGGAAAATCTATAAGTCCCATTATTAACATCTAGTCATATCAAAGCTTGTATCCTACTCTAATATGTGATTTTATACTTATTTTATTTATTTATTTTTATTCTTATATACAGGGTGTCCCACCAAACTTGGACACCTCAAATTACTCGGCCCCTGAAAGAGTTTTTGAAAAATAAAAAATCCTAGGGTACATGTCCTAATTATGCGGTTTCAGTCATGAATTTTTTTTTATACAGGGTGGTTCAAAAGTCAGAAATTGAGGTGTCAACTTTCGATTTTTAAATGGATCGACCTAAATTTTATTTGATAATTTTACTTCTAAATGGTGTCTGAGTACTTTTTTAAACAAAAATATTACATACAGGGTGGTTTTTTTTCGACCAATTTTTTTTTGTTAATCTCGAATAACTCAAGTTCCTTTAATTTTTTCGATATCAAGAATAGAAAGTGTTTGTGTAATGAAAACACGTACTTTTAATTGGCATCAATTTTTTTTCTACAGGGTGGTTCACAAGTGAACTAATGACTTGATTTTTTTTAAAACCGAGTTTTTTTAATTTTTTATTTAGGATTAATAATTTTTGCCTAATTTTACACATTTTTTTTGTAGTCATATCGAAAAACAAAGCTAAAGTGTTGTACAGGGTGAGACATAATTTTTTTTGCAACACCCTGTATATGGGCAGTCAAAGAGACGTAAAATTAAATAGAAAGACTAATTATGCAAGAAAAACTTCGATTTTTAATGATATTAAAAAGTTATGGTGTTTTAACTAATATTGCCACATGGACCACCCTGTAGATATTTTCTTAAACCATCATATGGGTAGTCGAAATAGTCTAAAATTCAACGAGGAGTCCAAATCTGAATGAAAAAAACGAATTCAAAAAGCCATTTTCAATTTTGTGTCTACACCTACCTACTTTTTATTTCAAGTTTTAAAATCATTCATTGTAGACACCAAATTGAAAATGGCTTCAAAATTTGTGTTTTTTACTTGTTTTTCCGCATGATTCGAAGTCTTCGTTGAATTTTATACATCTTTGAGTACCCACAATACCACATGATAGTTTGAGATAATATCTACAGGGTGGTCCATGCGACAATATTAGTTAAAACACCATAACTTTTTAACATCATTAAAAATCGAAGTTTTTCTTGCATATTTAGTCTTTCTATTTAATTTTACGTCTCTTTGACTGCCCATATACAGGGTGTTGCAAAAAAATTATGTCTCACCCTGTACAACCTTTTAGTTTTTTTTTCGATATGACTAACAAAAAATGTGTAAAACTAGGTTAGAATTATTAATCCTAAATAAAAAATTAAAAAAACTCGGTTTTGAAAAAAATCAAGTCATTATTTCACTTGTGAACCACCCTGTAGAAAAAAATTTGATGCCAATATAAAAGTACGTGTTTTCATTACACAAACACTTTCTATTCTTGATATCGAAAAAATTAAAGGAACTTGAGTTATTCGAGATTAACAAAAAAAATTGGTCGAAAAAAAACCACCCTGTATGTAATATTTTTGTTTAAAAAAGTACTCAGACACCATTTAGAAGTAAAATTATCAAATAAAATTCAGGTCGATCTATTTAAAAATCGAAAGTTGACACCTCAATTTCTGACTTTTGAACCACCCTGTATAAAAAAAAATTCATGACTGAAACCGCATAATTTGGACATGTACCTACCCTAGGATTTTTTATTTTTCAAAAACTCTTTCAGGGGCCGAGTAATTTGAGGTGTCCAAGTTTGGTGGGACACCCTGTATATATATATATTTTTTTTTTTTTTTTTTTTTTTAATCCGCTAGTCCTGAAAAGTATCACTTACTTTTATCTACCACCTGGTTTTATTAATGTATTTTCTTTTTATAAATTTTTCATTCATTCATTTTTACATCATGTACCATTGTACCATTTAAATCATACCTATAGCATACATACAAGAGTGTATATCGAAATGCTTTAAATATAATAATAAAAAAAAACCCGCCCTTTAGTTAAGACATATTATTATAATGTTTATAATGTTCATAATTTTTATCGTTACTTGTTTTTATACATATATATTGATAAAGTATTCAATAATAATATTGGACCGCCAATATTAAAGGTTTTCACGTGTTCATTTCCTCCCTACTTTGGTTGAGAATGTTGGGGACCTGCGCACTCCTTGGAAAATTTGAAGTTGGTCCTCTGTGCCATAAAGCGCGAATAAATACTCTAGGCATTGGAAATAAATAAGGGGGAAAAACCAAGCCAAATTAAAGTGCTATACGAAACAGTTGGCCCTTTGGTACTTTTCTCTTGAGCCGAAAGTCTAAATAAAACATTTCTTCTTCTTAGGGTGGCGTCATCGTGAACGATGGTAGCCAGACAGTAGAGGAATGACTTAGCACTTCTACCACTGTCTTTACGAGGAGGCTAATAATTGACAAGGGCCCCCAGAACCAAGCCAATGCTGGTCTACTCCCTGTTTATAGTCCCCCAGCCAGACTACCCCCCAATAAATGAATCAGTTAAAGTAGGTATAATAGCCAGCCTATGATATATTAGCAAGTATCAATAAATTAATAAAGTAAGATATTTAATCGGTTTAGAAGAAGAAAAATATAAATTCAAAATTTATGTGGAAGCTTACAAAATGGAAAAGGATCTATCTGAGATCCAAGCAATAGTTCGTGGTTTGGAGACTGAAAATCATAACCTCGTTTGCGAGAACGAATACTTAAACCAGAAATGTTGTAAGTTGCGAGAAAAAACCAAGGAGCTAGATAGAGAAGGTGAAAATGAAAAGAAACAGCTGATCTCAGAACTAAGGCGAGCGGCAAAAGAGTTGGAATCAAGTAAGAAGGAGAATCTTCAGCTTAGAAAAAAATATGATGCTTTGGAAGAATTAATTGTTCAAAAAGAAGCTTTTATCAGACGAATGGGGACCGAAATTAAAGATTTCAAACTGGAATTAACAGACGCAAGGAATGCGGTGGACGATATACGCGAGGAAAATTCCTGTTTAAAACAAGAACTGCAAGAATACCAACTTCTTTTGGAAGAATCGAAGTCGAGAATAAGCGCGTGCAAGAAATCAAAACAAAAAGAGAAAGAGGAAAAACTTCATTTTCAGCATCTGTGCAAGAAGTTCCGATTGTGCATAGAACAAACAGAAGGGGCTTTGTGTGACGCAAAAGAAGATGCACAAAGTCTAAAAGATGAGCTACTTGCGACACAAGAGCAGAATAGGCTGATAAAAATAGAAAGTGTACATCTGGCTGATGAAATGTATTCACTCAAGAAAAAAATCAACTACTATCGTAAAGAATGGGAGATATCTCAGCAAAAGCTGATACACGTGAAGACGGACTATGATCATTACAGAGCCAATATTGAAAAGTTAAAAAACCAAGTGTCAGGGCGTCAAAGGCCGAATCAAAGTCCCAGGACATGTTTTTCTGCTGGAGACACTTAGGGATTTTTTTTGCGAAGTGAAAATATATGCCTAAGACTAAGAACTTTTCCTCATTATTACTATGAACATATTTGTTCTCATCGACGTGTCCAACACAATAACCATCGACTTCAGGGGGGGGGGGGGGGGGGGGTGTACAGTCACTGCAAATTATTATTATTATTAAACATGTTAGATCAAGTTTTATTTACAATGGAATATTTACATAGAAAATGAAAAAAGTGGGTACAATTTTTCTTTTCAACTATCAAATAATTATAGAAATCTGTGTTAATAACAAACATTTTGTCAAGATAACTCATAATCACCTTGCTAAATATTTGCTACACTTAGAACTCAAACCACTAACCTCCAGGTTATGAGTCCGCCAACTGCATGCATCGAGCTAAAGAGGTGAGTTACTGTAAAAATTTATAAAAATATTTTTTCAATAGGTTTTAAGAACATAATTTCAACACACTGGACACGGAATTGGCCGTCCAAAGGCTTCCATACCGGTATCAATCCTTCCACTATCAAGACAACACATGGACACGGAAAGTAACTAAATTCGATATTAACTCAATCTTGGTACCCATAAGTTTTTCACCCATGGCTAATATTTTCATTTTCGAATTTCAAGAAGCCTCTCTTTTTCCACATTTAGACACCAAGAGCAACCTTTGTACGAAATGCAAGCTCCTGGGTATAATTCGATCAATCTTTTCTTAAGCTTAAATTAATGGTAAATATTACTCGTAAATTCTGTAGTTTTTTAAGTATATTATGATTTTAAATTATCTCATAATAATGTGAATGTCGAACTGTGCGTTTGAATTAATTCTTGTATGTTTGTGATTATGAAACAGGATTATATTTAATCTAAGCGGACACTATCCCATAACACGTCCTCTAGAGAGAATTTCAACCAATTACAGCACACTTTAGTCAGTTGATAGTGTCACAGTGCCTGAGTCAGCTGATGATGTCCACTTCGATTAAATCTAGTCCTGTTTCATAACTCGGCCTTTATTTCAATCATTTTACTCATTTGTGCCTACTCTCAACACTTAGGAAAGATGAGAAACACTGATGAGTAAGTCCTAAAGATAGGCAAGGGGTAAAGGAATCGATTGAAACATCAAAAATTGTAGGAGATACTAAAAAATATCGAGTGGGAAGGAACATTGTAATCCCAAAGGACTTCCTCAAAGGCGAGGAACAACTCTAATACTAAAAGCAAACAGATACACAGATACAGGGGACAAATTACAATTTTTATATTTCTTCATAGGCTTTGATGTGAAAGAGGCTTTGGTTAGAAAGTAATCACGAGGAATCATTTGAGCAGGAGGAAATAATAATCTGAAATGTGTCAAGTGAGGAAATAATAATTCGAAATGAGTCATGTGAGAAAAAGTGTGGATTACATCGTTCTCGTCAAAACTATTATCTACATGCAATTTAACTTTCAAAGCAGCAAGAAAGTGCAAAAAAGTTATACGTCAAAATAACAGTCATACCACTAACAAGAGAACAAAAATACACTTTAAATTTAAGAGTAGTATTGGGTCGTTTGAGTTAAATTTGAAGTTAAGCTTACTTAGGTTATACAAAAGTGGTCTGTATTAATATCCAAGGCAGAATGTAATTTATTGAAAAGTGTATTTTAAATTTGGCTTTAGGTACCCTTGTTAAGACTGTGATATAAAAGGACTTTTTAGACTTACCTCGACAGTATAAAACAAGTTAATTCCCACATACTAGCTAACCAGGTTATGCAAGAAAATGGAAGTATTGTAGTGCAGAATCGTGTTATTATTTAGTTTCCCGATAAGAAATGGATCAGAAATGGATCTGGGATTGTGAGGGGAGTAACATAAAATAAGTTCATGTCTATGCAAAAGTACCTCAAACATAAATTGACCATTTTCTGCCGATGGCTTTCATTTTTAGATATGACATAGAGACTCTTTAGTATTAGCCGACAGTATACAAGGCAATTTTATTTCTATTATTAAAAATCATTGATAACACTCCCTACGGTTCAACGAAGAAGTAAACGTTCAAAGCTTTGAGAAAACGTCAAACACACACTGGTCAACCTGTCGTTGGTCGTAGAACAAAGGCTTCGAACATGTTGACAAGTTCATTACTAGAGTTTACATTTCAAGGTGTTTAAATGTGCGTAAGCAAAATATAAGAAAAAGGGTGGGGTAGTTCGACTCTCTGCTACGAACTTTTTTAGTCTCTTTTTGGTTCTCTAAGATACTCTCTATTTTTGAGAAAATTCAACCAATACCTTCATTTAAGCATTTCTTCGTAATATAATAATTGGCATTTCGTCTCCTACAGGAGTCTAATAATATTATGGTCGTCGACTGAGAGATGCCAAATTCTTTTGTCAGAAAATGTGCAACAAGTCGGTTGAGAAATTGTGCAACACAATTTCTCAACCGACTGATGATACTTCAGAAGTGATAATTTCATTTGTAATTGTAAATTTGTAATGCATTTTATTAATATTTCATTTGTATTATTTTGTCTATAGGTACCTCCATTGCATATTTCATACTATCAAGTACTTAACATATTTTAAGTCATCATGATTGGGTCGAACCGGAGGTTGCCGTGGGTGGATCTCGTCTATGAATAAGTTAAGTTTAATGGCACTAATATTCCGTTCTCGCAACAGGTGAAGAACCTGGGAGTTATCATAGATTCCACTTTGTCTTGGGTGCCTCACATCAATAACTTATCAAAGAAATGTTTCATCTCTTTCCATTCTCTCAATTTACTGCGCAGAATTATTCCATTTGGTGTTCGAAAGTTACTTTGTACAACATTAATATTGCCGATTATTGAATATGCTGGTAGTGTATTTGATTATGAACAAAGAGATTTAGATGAAGATTCAAAGACTTCAAAATGCATGTATTAGATTTATTTATGTCTTGCAAGTATGATCATGTTTCCATCTGCCGAGAATCACTAGGATGGTTCACCATGAGTCAATGTCGGGAGATTCACATTGTGTTGCTCTTGTGGAAAGTTTTGAATACCAAAACCCCACCTTATCTATTCTCTATGTTTACGCCCTTGGGCATACATGATATTAACACTAGGTCGTCTGATAAGGCTCTTCTGATGATTCCCGTACACAGCACCGAATTCTTCGCACGATCCTTTTCTGTACAGGCAAAAAAATTGTGGAACTCTTTACCTCGGAGGCTAAGAACTTTGGGTAAATTCAGCACTTTTAAATCCTACCTGCAGGAATATTACAATCAGTAATTCTGTGACCTTCCTTTTTTCATTTCCTCCTTTTCTTTTCTCTTCTCGTCTCTCCTCTTAACACTTACACTTTTTCCTTCCTTCATTCTTCTTATTCTATTTTTCTCAATTTTATTGAGAAGTGCTATTCAATAAAGTACGAGGTCAACAACTCTCTATTTAACTTTCTAAGTGGTGCAAGATTATGGGCTGGATGGTAGAGATTGCCTCAGGCAATAATACCGCCCTTTGTGATTTATGTAAATAAATTTCAATCAAGAGTTTACTACTACTATTCTCGTCTCTTCTTGAAAGATGAAGTAAAATGTAACTGGGCCCCACACATCAATGATGAAATACAAAGCAGGGGGAATGATTATTATTGAACTGGGAAATGGAATTTTTCTTGAAGCGAAGACGACTTCACTGAATTGGAGAACTCGTGTTCGTGTCTTGAAGCTTTAAAGTTTGGATTGTTCAGAATCTTTGTAATTGAGAATAATATAATAATAATATCGCTTTATTATTACTGCTCGACCAGGACTAATGAGTCCATTTTTCTTACAGTAAGCACAAGACGTTATATTTTGTGATCAAAGTCACATATGGGAAGATAACCTATCATGATGCGGCTAGTTTTCGAACCAGCGACCTCTGGAATACCAGAACAACGCCAAAGCCTTGACCACAAAGCTATCGGAAACGATTGAACAATATACACATGAACACAAGAGGGACATTGTTTTAACAAATAACACTACCACACAATGTAAAACACATCCCACAAAAAACTACCGTTAAAAAAAGGGCCAAGTTCCAGAACTCTTATCCAAAAAGATTTTGCCAATGAATGCAGTGATATCTTGTTTGCGGCCAAGTTATCTTGGTACTAAACTATTTCTTTTATTAAAACCCGTTTTCTGAATTCCTCATTTTGTATGTTTTTAACTATAAACTATCCTCTAACTTGGCCAGTTTTGCTCCTTGTGATGGTTATATTGTCATTTTGTACCTATACATTTAGTCGTAATATTCCATACAACGGACGGCATAAAACTGGCCAAGTTAGAGGATAGTTTGCTGTTAAAAACATACAAAATGAGGAATTCAGAAAACGGGTTTTCATAAATAAAAAAATAGTTTAGTACCAAGATAACTTGGCCGCAAACAAGATATCACTGCATTCATTGGCGAAACCTTTTTGGATAGGAGTTCAGGAACTTGGCCCTTTTTTTAAACGGTAGTTTTTTGTGGGATATCATTACTTTTTGTAAATGGTTCGTTTCACAGCACGTTTCATTATTTTTTATTAAAAATTTCAGGATTCTTCACTTTAATATGCTCCCTAAAACGACACCGTTTAACAGCAGAAATAGTGTGAAAGAGCCGGTTTTCAGATTTTTCCCTGTAGATAGATAGATAAAAAAAAATTATATTTATTTTTAAACAAAAAATATTACAATGGTTGGCACAAAAATACATGGTAACTTGAAACAAAAATCTGTAAAACTTTAGCTAAATAGCGTCTCTGAGACTAATCTTTTTAAATATATTACAATAATCAATGAAATTGTTTTTAAATATATAATAATAATTCATAAAATTGACGGAAATCACCTAACTATTGATTTAAATAAACATAAATAAACAAACACGAAAACAATTCGTATTTACCTTCACAAATAAACAAAAACAAATTATTGTCTACACCTAAAGATAATTTAGGGCGAGATCAGTAGACATTTCCCTGTATTTTTACAGTAAACCCTAGCACCATGCAAAATTTCAGCTTTGTAGGTAGTAGGGAAGTACCTCATACTTTATATACATAATCGAGTATATTTCCTCCCTAAAATAACACCGTTTAACAGCATGATAAGTGCGAAAGTTCCGATTTTTCCCAGTACTTTTACAATAAACCCTACCATCATGCAAAATTTCAGCTCTCTAGGTAGTAGGGAAGTGCCTCATAATTTAGATCCATAATCGATCATATATTTCCTCCCTAAAACAACACCGTTTTACACCATGATAAGTGAAAAAGTTCCGGTTTTCAGATTTTTCCAGTACTTTTACAAAAACCCTACCAGTATGCAGAATTTCAGCTTTTTAGGTAGTAGGGAAGTGCCTCATAATTTATATACATAATCTGAGCGCACGGCAGTGCGCCAGGCCAAGTTTATAGTATACTTCCTCCCTGAAACGACACCGTTTAACAGTTTTCAGAACTTTTTCAGATTTTTTCCCTGTACTTTTACAATAAACCCTACCATCATGCAAAATTTCACCTTTTAGGTAGTAGGCAAGTGCCTCATAATTTAGATCCATAATTGAGTATACTACCTCCCTAAAACAACACCGTTTAACAGGATGCTAAGTGCGAAAGTTCCAGTTTTCAGATTTTTTCCTGTATTTTTACAATAACCGAGCATAATGCGCATTTTATATTTTTGTAGGTATTAGGGAAGTGCCTCATAATTTATATGCATAATCGAGTATACTTCCTCCCTAAAATGGCACCGTTTAACAGCAGATAAGTGCGAAGTTCCAGTTTCAGATTTTTCCTGTACTTTACGTGAACCTAGCACCATGCAATTTCGCTTTGTAGATAGTAGGGAAGTGCCTCTAATTTATATGCATATCGAGTATACTTCTCCCTAAACAACATCGTTTAACATTTTCGGAACTTTTTAGATTTTTCCCTGTACTTTTACATTAACCTTACCATCATGCAAAATTTCAGCTTTCTATGTAGTCGGGAAGTGCCTCATAATTTTGATCCATAATCGATTATAAATTTTCTCCCTAAAACGACACCGTTTTACACCATGAAAGTGAAAAGTTCCGATTTCAATTTCCCTGTACTTTTACATAACCTACCATCATGCAAAATTTCAGCTTTTAGTATCGGAAGTGCTCATATTTGATGATCTGTCAGTCAGTCAGTATCAAATCGCAAATTCAAAATTACATTCCTCTGAAGTTTTGCATAGAGTCTTGATATTTTATGTCTTTTTAATAATATTAGGACAATCACTGTTCCAAATTTCATATCTCTATAATCAATTGAACCGAACCGGGTGAATCGGTTCGTGTAAAGATACACTGCCGTGCTTGCTGGAACTTGGCCTGGCGCACTGCCGTGCGCTCAGATGATTGGATATCAACTACTAAAAGCCAGACCCTCCCTCAACTCAGAGTTTAGACCAATCACAGCGCGCTATAGCCCAACTTGAATGACAGTCTAACGTCTAACTTATCTTAAATTTAATCCTGTTTTATAATGCAGCTCTTATACATACTAGACGTAACTGAAATTACCTTTTCAGCACGTATTGTGGATACAAAAATTATAAAAATATACTAGGAAGTAATCTCAAAACACAAGACGTTAAAAGTTTTTAAAAAATTCTTGTCGTCGAGTGGATTAGTTTAAAAAATGAGAGAAAAATGCAAAGAAAATATTAATCTTCATGTTTGTTCCGCGACTTGGGTTGACTTAACCTTTGGAGATAAAGTCGGAGGTTTAGGAAAAAAAAATTCTTGACTTTTCTTGAACTTTTTCTTGTTTTTAATTATAACTTTGATTTCAGCGTCGAAAAAGAAAAGTAGAAGAACGTGTTCAAAGTCAACATAGTGAGCGTGCTTAGGGTAGACTTCCAAGTTCTACATATGTCTATACACAGTAGAAACCAGGTTCCCATGTTTAGGAATCAGTTGCAATCAAATTCAGGCCCGAATTTGAATAACGTGTGAAACTGTAAAAAGATAGATACATCATTGAACATATGGGACTTGAACCACCCACAATAAGCTCGGTGATAAGCCATGTTACACAAATACGTAGTTTGTCTAGTATTTGAAACGGCCATTGTTCAGTAACGGATAAGACTAAGGCCCGAATTATGAAACAGGATTTGTTAATCTTAGTGGACACTATTCCTTAACTTTCACCTTGACAACAACTGCAGAAGTCATATTTAAGCCGGGCTTTGTAGCTGTATATTACTTCTGTGACGTAACGGAGCTGTTGCCAGCCTTCGTGGCGGAAAATCTTATTTTAGCATACGTATCGGTCAGCTGATAAAATCTAAGGGTCAACTTAGATTTGCTAATCCTGTTTCATAGTACGACCTTTAAGGTCCTAGCAAAAAGAGCATTTTTCTCTCTGTTATTTGACACGTTCCTCCCTTACTCTCTTTGTTCAATGTACCATGAACACTGGCTGACAAGTTTTCATATTTTGTTTTGAGCTCGGTATCAAGTAGCATCGAATGCCCTCGCTACAGGAACAGGTTTCTAATTATAATTTCCTGACACATTTCCAACCGAGTCCAGTCAAACTAGGTGGAGATTGGGTCAATTATTTCATTATGAGTCATGAAACTTCTTTCACTTTGTCTTTTTCCAATTTACGAATCAGTGGTTAAATATGTTACACCAATGAAGAGAAAATGATGTAGAACAAACCCATAGCGAATGCTGTAAAATTCCTTTTATTTTCTATATTAAGATATACGTTGTTTTAATCTCAAGGAGTCAGAGAAGATACCCTCTCCGTGCCTCATATGGTCTCGTGTCTCGTTTCCTCGATGCTGAATCTTGACACCGCTTGCAGGGATTCCAGTTGATTAAGAGCCACAAGAAGACGGCCGCAAACAAGCCATGTGAGAACAAACACACCATGTGTGTGTTGAACATGTCATAAAAAGGGAAGCCTAGGATCTTGGAAGTGTCGTGGACCCAGAACACAACCCTGAGGAGTGTTCCAACAATGACTTGATACACGAGAACCAAAGCAATATTCGTGAGCAAGTAGGAAATTCCCATGGTGTAAATAAGCCAGAAAAAGTAGTTATTGAAACAAAGATCCTTCGGGTGGAGAGTCATTCGTTGCAGGGCCATCTGAGTCATAAGCACGAACAGAGTCGAACCGAAGTTCGGGTAGAAGATTCTTGTGCGGAAATCAAGCGGGTAATGAATGAGAGATCCAAACTGCAGGTGACATAGCATGGTGGTGACAGTGCAGAGAAGTTTTTCCTTCCAAGTTAGTTTACGAGATACGCAACGCGGTTGGTGCACTGCCCTGGATTGTTTTTGTTCGATCATAACAGGGTGAGTGTTTTGGTGTGGTAAATATTATTTTTACTGAAATTTCATATCCGTCTGAAAATGGATCAGAATGACTGGCCAGATTAATTTTCATAAGAAGGTAATTTAATCAACCCTCTAAAAGTAAAATTGAAACATTAATTTGTGTCGTTATCTTCTTTTAAATCTGTTGAGCTTAAATTTTTTACCTTGATTTCCTATCTATGTCACTCTTAGCTGTGGCTACATATTTTAAATAGAATCTATTTTTATAACTGTCAGTATTATGTACAAAAAACATATTACATAGGCGTTTTTTTAAGTTATTGGTTAATTTGATAAATAAGTATAGTTTGTAATAATATTGTAAGTTAGGGCAAATGTATTAATTGAGTATTTCCCGTTGAGAGATTAAATAACCCTTTGCCTGGTTGTGGTATAGTACTGAAACCACAATTTGTGATTTTATTTCGTAAACTTGTTTTCGATGTGGAATCTCGTGTTTTGACATTTATTTAGCTTGTACCCTCCCCCTACCACTGATTTTTTTTTTTTCATATGAATCACACGCGCTATTTCCGAGCTAGAAGATTTTTTGTGTCGCGTGGCAGAGATTTTTAAACGAGGAAGAAGTTACGTCAGCACATTTTTTTATTGGCGTTTGGCGAGAGTTTTTTCTGAAGATGTTGAAAAATGGCTTATAGATAACTAATTCCTCTTTTATTTGGTATAATTTAATTTTTTTATATGACAAACACTTTTTCCGCTATCGACCAAGACGTGTGTGGTATATTCTTGAAACCACAGTCAGGAGCCAAAATGTGTGTGGTATATTTTTTGATACCACAACCAGGCTAGTCACTGAGATAACATAAGAAAATGTACTTTTTTTTTCAATCATGCAGGTAGGTACTTCAAATGAAAGTTATTTATGAGAATTTTGTGAGCCTTTTCAGCCATTTTCAGGACCTTGTTACAAATACTTGTACTTTTGCATGTAACAGGTCAACATGAACCAGAAAAAAAAGAAACCGGAAAAGCGTCTCTCTGGTAGTTTGGAGGGCTTCGAATTCAATGACTTGCTGGAGTATTTCGACCTTTCCGGTGAAGATGAGTATGAGGATGACGGACAAACAGGTCTGGCCGAATTGACTCCCATCAAACCATCAGATACCAGCCGCTTGGATTTTGAGGTCTAAAGAATTCGTAGAAACTTCTCTGCAGAATCCAAAGGTATTGCTGCCCCTTCAAGGCCAACTGCCGTCTTGGTGGTAAGTGAAACAACTGTTCTACTTGAAACTATAGAGAGATCTAACATTGTTAACAATGGAAATACTGTTTCACCAACAGAACAGTACAGAATCGGAACCTATACTCGTAGATGGTGCATTAGGTGAAGAAGAATCAGATGATGACGATGTTCCTCTAGCAGAGGGATTACTAGGATTCAAAGGAATTTGGGGTCAAAATTCTAACAAATGAAGATAGAAGATTTCAAAGAGGACTTGGGTCCACAAATTCCTGATATTGCAGAGTCGCCATGTGATGTTTTCCTCTGCATTTTCCCTGATTATCTGGTACACTATTTAGTTTATCAGACAAATCTCTACGCTTGTCAGAAAGTAGGAGGTGGTGAGATATTAGGTACGGATGAATCAGAGATAAAAAGATTTCTAGATGCGAATCTTATGATGGGTATTACCAAAAAACCAAGTCTTGAAAATAATTGGAGATCAAGGTGAGCAATTAAGAGATCCTTACATCAGTTCTTTGTTGAGTCTAAATGGATTTCAGTGGCTACTGTCAAACCTTCACTCAAATGACAATTTGCAAATGCCTAGATACGGTTCGCCATCTTTTGATAAACTATTTAAAATTAGGCCATATCTGAATTTTCTCTCTAACATATTCTTGCAATGTTATAAACCAACTCGTTACATTTCAGTTGACGAAATTATGGTGAAATTTAAAGGTCGCTCAACATTAAAACAATACATACATGCCCATGACCCCCATAAAAAGGGGATTCAAATATGATTAATTCAGGTGTATCTTGGCTGAAATGGAAAGACAAGAGAGTGGTTACGCTTCTATCAAATCGCCACGATACATCAAAGACTGGAAATATTTACAGAAGAAACAAGCAAAACGTACGAGAAATTATTACATATCCAGAAATCATCATTGACTACAACTCCTACATGGATGGTGTTGACAAGGCAGACCAGAAGAAGTCCTGCTATCAGACCGACAGAAAGAGAAAAAAAAAATTTGGCCTAGACAGTTCCTCCACTTTGTAGATGTCAGCATTGTCAAAGCTCATATTCTTTGAAGACTGAGGGAAAAGGCACTGGGATGTGTTGAAGGATTTCCCCTGGCGGTGGTAGCTGGTCTTGTAGGAGCTGGAGAGTAAGTTATTTTTGAAGAGGATCAGATTCAAGAAGAAGGTGCCCCTCGAGAAGAGATTCGCAGAGGCTAAGCATATGCCAGTTCATGGATCATCAAATCGGTGCTTTCACTGCAGCACAAGAGACCAACCAAAGAGAACACGCTGGTTCTGCAAAACTTGTGAAGTAGGACTTTGCATGTCACTGAATAATAATACGTTGCTTTGCTGATTACCATTGTCCCTGAAGGTCAGGAAAATCCGTGCCACAATTTGCGATATAATATTTCTTTTAATTAAATTTTGTTTTCGTTGAATTTATTTTTACTTGGCCATCTTTGTAAAATTAATAAAAAAAGTTTAAAATTTTCAATTTTACAGAGAAAACTGATCTCATTTATTCCACAATTTTCATGTCCCAGTTTGTTTGTTTTTTCAATAATATACGAAACCATCTGAGGGCGGGGCCATTGGGGGTAAAAAAATGTCACTAGATCTTATTTTTGGAGGTCATTAAAAGTATATTTCCAAAAAGAAAAACTTGGATATCAGCAGATTCCGAATTGTGCCAGTCAAACGGATTTATAAATATCAGTCAGTATAAACAGAAAGTGAAGTTGTACTGTACACTGTACATCAATATCAGAATATTACTTGGGCGTCAGCTCTTTCGAACTTGTTTGATCCCATCAGCAGATAAATAGTGCTGAATATCTATAACTAACCCCTCAAAAGGGTTGGGTGGAAGAGATTGCCACAGGCAATAACCCGCCCTTTAGGTAGGACATTATTGTTATTTTTTTTACTTATTTATTTAGTCATTTGTTTGTTTTTTTTTTTCCTTTCTTTTCTTAATTTTATACTGTGCTGTTGTCTCTAATAAAGCTTAAAAAAAAAAAAAAAAAATCTGGTGTAAACATCACAGACTTTCCTTATCCCCAAAAGGAGTCAATTCCGCCATGTGACTCAACGGTAACAGATAACTAAAAACCAATGCCAAATCGTATCAGCACTTCAAAATCATGAATTTGATATGTCACAACCCCATGTAGGATGAATAATAAAAAGTTAGTCAACGGGTCCCCCAAATACGTAAATTGGGGCCGGTTCCAAAAAGTTCAAGATATCAAAAGATGATCAGAATAGACCCCTATTATTTTTTTGATCCAGAAAAGTTGTTCTCTAATTTTTTTGTATCTATAACCAATTTAAGAAGCGGCGCTTGCGGCTAGCATTTGCGGCCCTGTTTGGCGCAGAATGCGGCGATTTCACCAAAAGTTTCGTGTTCGTCTGGTGTATAAAATTATTTTGTGTACCAAATTTCAAGTTTAGCTTTTACGTTCTGAGATATCTTTCACACACACACAGAAGACAGACAGAAGACAGACAACGCACGACAATGGCTGAAAACAACTTTTGGATCTGAGGCAAGATTGTCAGAAATGTGAAACTGGGTAGGTCAATTTTCGACGAATACAATACTTTCTTTTATAAGATAAGGAAAGTAAAAAAATTATATAACATAATGAATTTGTTCATCTGTATTTTGTTTGGACATTTCCAATATCTGACCGATCTTGTCAATTTTGCACATCTGTACCTATGTATTGTGTTATTTATTTCATGGGAGCAAATTTCTCGACTTTTACTAAAATTACAAATTTGTACCTGATTACTGAAAAGTTCATTTTTTTAAGTCTTGATCTAGTAAAACTACTTTCTTTCTCTGTTTCTCTCTCTTTCTAGTAAAAAGAGCCAAAGTGCATAGCTCAAGTATTTGCTGATAAGGCAGCGATAACAGAACGTCTGCAACCTTGAAACCCTTGCTAGCAGGTGGGCGCCGCGAGAATTAGCTAACCAATCAGCGAAGGGCATTTGGAATTCACGACCGGGTGTTCCAAAATTAAAGCAACATGATGACTACCTGAACGGTATAAGGGCGGAAGCCCGTGCGCCGCGTGAGTTGCAAGACCAAAGCCCAGAGGGTTTGTTCTCCGATATCTATCAATAAGATAATTGATGCGGAGGGAATTTTTAATCGTTAGATGATATTTTTAAGACCAAAAGAGAGGAAAATTTAAGGCTTTTTTGAATTTCAGATAAAAACACTTATGAAATATTTAGAATCTTGAAAATTTCAGTTCAAAATGTTCCATACATATTAAAAATTTGCTGTATATATTTTGGGCCATAGCATGTTGAGCAACTTCGAGGTTGAGGTTTTATGTTATATGGCCAGATATGGGCCATTTCGCTCTCAATTGTTTAAAATCTGATACGTAATCACCTAAGAATTTCTTCCCTTATGTGAACTGTTAAGTGGACTCTGATCGGTTTGATCAGAGTGATAATATTGTAGAAGTCACGTCAAGGGAGACCCCATGATGTTATACCGAGTTATGTCACTAATTTAACTTATATGAATTAGTAGGATTAAACTCCTGTTCCGTAAAGAGCAACCCCAGGCTACGAATGCCTTCAATAATCTTCAGATAACTTTAATCAAATAACCAAATTCACTTCCTAAAGTTAGGTGTATTTCTAACATTTGACACGCCCTAATGCTACGAGGGGTGTGTTTCAATTTTATTCAAACCTTACAATGAAGAGTGTTCCTAACTTTTGACAAGTCCTATTGCTAGGTGTGTTTTTATTTCACATTTCACACCTGTTCTGTTTTCACGAGAATCATCGCCTCGAACTTTTGAATCGCAATAGATTACTTGATAAATGTGAGAGGCTGTTGATATGATAATATTTATATAAAAAATAATAATAACTTTGTGTTTTTCCTCGTGTGGAAATTGTGGAATGCAAGCGATTGATTGGCAAAGACAAGCAAAAATATGAAAGTTTTGTTATCAAGGTAATGGTTCTTTTTTTAACCGCCATTTTTACTATACATGTGTATAACCTGCAAGTGACCTGTTTTGAAGATTTTTTTTTATAGCAAATATGGCATCTCTCTCGTAATATGAATAATAGAGTCAAAAGCGACATTAATCTTAAAGAAAAATGAGAAACGAAACGCGAAATAACTTCTTTCCTTTATCCCTGATTTCCTCTCCCTCATCAGAAAATGAGTTCCGATCTCCTCTTTCACGGTTTCCCGAGATGTATCAGAAAACAATCTACTTTTTACGTTCTCGAGCTTTCTTCGAGTCTAACTTGACACTAACTAACAGCATGGCCTGCATGAGTTATGCCTTCTAATCTAGCATGCCACAGAATGCTCGACCTTTCAGTGCGATGATAACAAATGGCCTGCTCATCCTCGTTCGAATGCCACCCATCACTGTAACGATAGCAAAGCTCTATAATGAGCCAGTGTAATGGAGTTTCCAATTACTGATAAGCGGAGCCCTTGTCTTGATAAAAAGTTCCACATGCATAAGCATTATCAAGTGTAACTCGTTCATTATAAACAGGAAAATGAGAAGGTGTACTTAGATGTGCATAGATATTAGACCCTACCAGGACACTGTTCAAGTATGGTGGACAGCTGTTTCGAGCTACTTGGCTCTCAGTAGTTCTGAATATACATGCTAAATTAAAGGGCAGTATTAACATGAACTTGTTTTTTTATAAATTACAAAGATTGGATTTTACAGACCTCTCTTTAAATAAACTTAAGACTACTCAAAACATTTTATTAAGAACTATTTTAAACAAAAACAGATTTCATCAAAGTAAAGATTTATATACAATTTTTAATGTTCAAACATTACATGAAATTTATACTTACAAAATAGCTACATTTAGTATAAAGAAAAAAGAACAATGGCCTACTACACAACATACATACAACACAAGACAAACAGGGCATGCACGACTAACACGTATACACACATCACTTGCCAGAAAACACTTTTCATATTTAGGAATCAAAATATTTAATGCAATACCTGAGGAAATAAAAATATTAACTGATATCAAATTAATAAGATTTAAATTAAAAGAATGGCTAGATAAAGAAGAAGTCAAAAAGAAAATTGATGATATTATAAAATGAAAAAAGAGGCTAATTTATTTTTAGAAGATATTAATTTAAATAAAATGGATAAATTAATAAAAAAAAAATATATGTACATATATGTATATAAAAAATGTACGAATAAATTATTATGATAATAGCAGCAAATACACATAATTTAAATGACTATAAATTTTTTTATAAATAAATCAACCAATAGGACACTTAATACATGATCTAGCCCAACACATGTCATTAACTATGACACAGTGGGCTAGACATCAAACTTTTTTATTTAATACCTAATTAAAATAGCAAATTGACGAAATTTTATTATTTTTTTACATACACTGTCTGATTTCATTATTATATATTTCGTTGATTGTTGATTGTTATGTTCTGTAAATAAAAAAGTAATTAATTGAAAAAAAAAAAAAATATATTCATTTAAAAAAAAGCTAAATGCTGGACAAAAAAACAGAGAGGAGGTGACAAGAAGCGCCTTAAGGTGTGTCCACCTATCCAAAAAAAATTTGTAACTTGTATACTTCATATTTCAAATCTTCAATTTCTCCTTGTAACATCTGGGAACTCATCGATAATTACTCTGTTTTCTTACTTTACAATCTTGTAAACAGAGTGTAGATGCAGTAAAAAATATCATTTATCTTTTTTGGAAAAAACTTTCAAGACGAAGAGTTAGCTATTTTTGTAAGATTTCGAGAAAAAAAAAAGTTATTCCGAATCTCGCGTTCTTCCTCTATTTCTTTATAAAATTTAATTAGGTGACTATTGACTAATAGTCAATTGAATACATGCGTTGTATGAAGTCATTTTCCGGTCTATGCCCAAGTTTTTTGGCTTCTTCTTATCGTATTGCTACTACGCCACTGAATTCCCTAAAACAATTAACTTACTTCTGGAAAAAAGCAAATCAAATTCGAGCATTATTCAAGACCGTGTAATCGTGTAATTCATTAACTCATTAATCCAATTTCTGCGGGAAAACTTTTGAAATGAATTCTTCAATTTCACTTCCTGGTAATTTAATGAAGTTTTAAAAGTTAGAACCAACGCCCATGTGAATTAAACTGAAAGTTGATAAACAGACAAATTACTAACGAGAAATTAAAATAATTCTACCGGTTACCTCATTCATTTCCAAAGGGAGTGTAATGGGTGTTGACTCCACCAGAGCGCTTTTCTCACGTGCGTTTTCTAGGCTAGGATGTAACATATTCCAACACCTCTCCTAGTGTGGAGTAAAGGACTGCATGGTTTGGTGTAGTGTTTGTCACCGATGGCCTCAGACAATATGCATTGTAACTTTTAATGGCATACTTGGAAAGTTTTATTCGTAAAAAAAAAAACGTTACACCACTTACCTATCTATTTTATGAATGGTCGTTATTTAATATTATTAAAGGAATACTTTTGTCTGATGAACTGTGATACTTATTAGATTTTAGTCAACTAATCTAATTATTATTATTTCATTGAACAGTGATTTACAATATTGACAATTTTTATTCGTTTGATAACGAAAAAAAAATATTTATTAGACTAGGAAAAATCACGAACATTGGTGATACATAGCTTGAGTTAGTATTATACTAGTTTATTGTTCGACCGATTTCTTTTTATTGATTTTTGAATGAAATTACGTCATTCATATTCATGAGATGCCTTTAGTCTCCAACTTACTACTTGATTAGCATAATCCACAGAGTGAATCAGTATAATTCTGTTCTACCCAGGGACAGATTATTGCTAGTTTCTTTCAGTTAAACATCAATTCTTGAAATATAGATAAAATCAGATTTCTTGGGTATGAAAACGCACCCGGAGTGACTGTAATTACTAACACGTAATGACACATCTTGGATAAAATAACAAACAAACGTGGTTTTCATTACATATGTACAAGAAAAACTAGTGGACGCGCATCTATCTAACTCTAAATGAAGATGTACAATGTCTACAACATTAAAAAATAAAGAACTACCTAAACAAGATAATCTTTGAATTCGACTTTATAGAGGTACTTACAGACTATTGAATTTTGATAGCAAAAGAATTTATCTTATTAAATAAAAAAAAATTGTTGAAATTGGGACATTTAAATCAAAACTTGCCCAGCACGAATTAAACTTACCTTTGAATCATACTGCCATAGTGGGTTCAGTCAAACCAGGGATTCCCAAGATGCAGAATTAAGAACTAAAGATTCACTAAAACTTGAATAGGGTTTTGTTGTTTTTAGATATTCACTACTAGTTGTTGATAATCAATCCTAAGGTTATCGCAAAAAAATCACTTGGCGAGAACTAGAACAAATAAATATTGATTTCGTGAACACGCGCTGAAATCACACTGGGGGTTGAATGAAATGAATGAATTTCATATGTATAATTAAAACCAATTTAGATAAAAACATAGTATAATACGGTTTATGTCAAAAGAAATTATAGGATTGGTGAATTGCTTCAGATAAATTTCTAATATTAGAAATTGGAAGTATTTCGTGTTAATTATGTTTTTCAGGAAGGATAAATATTAATTAAGTTTTGCATTGCAATTAATGATTGTAAATAAATACATTATTTTGAGTCCCATAAAAGTGACTCGAATGTTTTTAGCCGCGTAAATCTTTCCCTAGCAATTTTATTATAAAAATCTTTTTTTAGGGTAAGAGTTGGTACTTCTGTCGTTCTTTAAATGTATCACAAGTCTGTACAGAAAAGGGGAAGAAAAAGCCCCAATCTGACAATCATTTTGTTCCGCTTATTTTCGTGTGTTCTTTTTTAGCCAGTATCTAATTTTCTGCTCTAAAAATCATGGAAGAGGATGCATCAGTTCAGACTCAACTTATAATATGACTATCTCACGTAAAGAATCTATACAAGTGGTAACTTCATTACAAGACGGTCTTATCACCCGGCAGATTCTCTTATAACACACTTTAATGCTAACAATAACATTCAATGATACAAGTATGAACACTCGGTCTTTCAATCTATCGGAACTGAGCGACCATTTTATTCGAGGTCCCACCATCCAACTGAGGAACGACGTATCTGCACTAGAAGCTATGAAACGACTCACTGAACGTGGGGAATCGGGGCACCGATCTCAGAGGGCAAAGACCACCCATGAAGAACATCACCAACTCTCAAACCTCCCCAATCTCCCCGAAGCCATCTCAAAACCCTCTCTCCCTCCAGTGTCATCCGTAGCCCCTCCCCCACTACCCCCTAACCCATCAGCTGTGGCTTCCAATCCTGCAGGTCCAGTGTTCCCACTATTTCTAAGCGCACAAGGGAACCAGGCATCATCATCCTCCAACGTCCATCCACCTGCATCTGTGGCCCTCCCTTCATCCGGGTGCTCTCCCTCTGGTCCTCCTCCAAGAGGCAACTCCTCCTCCTATCCAGGATCAAGGGATGAGGCCATGAATTATTTGCTTACATGGACACAATCAGACAAGACCAAAGGGTTGTTGCATTCCCATGGAGATGATTTATCCAGGGCCACCATACTTCGGGCTGCTTCATTAGTGTACAAAAAAGATTGGACTAATCACTTGGAAATCGAAGTGCGGTACTTTCTCTCAGGAGCTATAGTTGAGTCATCCACTAATGCTATAAACTCAGTCAACGATGTTGTGTCGTCGTTAAGGACTATGTTATCAGAATACCAGACCTCTTTTGTTCGTTTGAAGGAGCAAAACAGGACACTGACTGAGGGAAGCCTCAAAGTTCAGAAAGAACTCAACTCCAGCATCAACGCGGCTAGAGAGTTAGTCACTGAGCTTAAAGAATTGAAGCGTGCAGCTCCTGCAGCACCCCTTGGTTATGCTCCCTCATTGCCCGCCTTACCTCTTGGTCCTTCTATCAGGAAGCTATTTTTCTATATTAAAGGGAAAACCGTGACCATTAGTTTTTCTCAAGAAGGTCAAAAGATTAATCACACCTTGGATCCTGATGTATTTGCTTGGGCTAAACAATATTGGACAGCAGAGTTTAAGAAATTAACTCCTCAGGACCACTGGATCCATGGAATCGAGATTTATTCCCTTCTCCAGTCATTGACAGCAACTGGAAAAATATCACTTATTCATTTGAAACATGCTGTAACTCGAAAATGTGATGATTCATCAGCCGGAACTTCATCTTCGAGTTCTATGATGTGATTCTCTCTGTTTTTTCTGTTTATTTGTGTTATTCTATATCATTTATGTCTCTCTTGTATATTAGATATAGAAAAAAAAAACAAAAAATAAATAAACATGGGTAAAACCCGTTAATTTGTAAAAAACAAAAAACAAAACAAAATTCAAAAAAGTTAATTAAATTACTAAAAAAGGTGCGATATGAGTTAATATTAGGATTTTGGCCAATCTCTATCGTCACAATTACTTAAACTCGACGTACCATTCTTTTTTTCATCATAATTGGGACTTGAACCACCAAACTAAAGGTTGCGAGTCAGCCGCCTCGTTGACTGAGCTGTCGAGGTCAGTTGAAAAATGTGAGATAACTTAGAATATGGTGGTCATTTTTTAAAAGTTTAATAGACAAAATAACTTGGGATGTTAGACTTACTTGGCAGTAAAACTCAAGAAAATATTATGAACGATTAATGAGAAAGGAGTTCATGAAGGGACTAGATCAAAGCCTAGGGGCTTTCTCAACCACCGAACCGCAATCCTCAAAAAAAAAAAACAAAATGGCAAAACTAATCGTAACACGCAGAAAAATTCACTCAATCCGATCACTTCCTTGATTTTTTAAATTGGAAATGAAAACAAGTTCATGTTTGTAAACAAAATTCAACAATGCCGAAATTGGACAGAAATTCACATGGCATTCTTAATCAACTCGTCAGGTAATATAGTTCTCTGCAATTAGTTAATTGACACACATTTTTTATTATTAATTTTACTAGTACACACCGCACGGAATTGACTAGGAATCTAGTTATAGAATACAACACTTGGAAACAACTAGTTGTATTAACTCATACTGTTATTGTTCGGATTGTAGAGCCGTGTTTTTTTTTAAAAAGAATTATTAAAAAATTAAACTCATTAAATTTATCATAAAATACAGGGTGCGGAATGGCGCTCGATTGAAGCAGAGTGGTCAAATTTTCAAAGGTAAATCAAAAGTTAGAAATAGCAACGAGTGATTTGAGAGCATAATGCGAAATACATACTTAACCCGGAAACATGTACAAATTTGTACATTGATGGGCGTGACGAAATATTCATGCTAAACGCATCGGGCTAAGTTACCCCATAAAAAATATTTGAAAAAGTACGGCTACGGATAGCCGTGAGACGCGTACAGGGGAAAATACCTTTCAAGTCCTTTACATTGAAGCAAAACAAAAGCCTGAAATCCTCACGGTTTTATACCATAGCAGCACGTCAAATTATTTACAAAAATGTGTCGTTCAGGACCAACAGGAAATATTTAGACTCAAACAAGACCCTGTATACCGTGCTGAGTACCCTACCTCTATGATAAGAAAGGTCGTGGTGGAGGCCTTTATTTTTCCTTGATTTCTCTCATCAGTATAATCAGTGGCGGAGAGAACAGATTAATTAGGTAAAACAGGAAGATACGTTAACTAGTGATGGAGAAAGTTAGGGAGAACAGGAAAATAGGGTAACTAGTGGTGGATATTTAGTAGGGGAAACAGGAAGGTATGTTAAAAATAGTGGCAAAGATTTATTGGAAAGTATGTTAACTAGATTTGATGAGAAATTTTTGGTTGCATTTAAATAAATTTTGTTACGACTACAAGAGTTGGCAAAAAAATTGTTACATGAGAATGGCAGAGTGACTCCTTGCGGCTGTACGATCCTACCGGTGGCAGATTGACTCCCGGCGGCTGTAACATCCCACCGGTGGCAGATTGACTCCCGGCGGCTGTAACATCCTACCGGTGGCAGAGTGACTCCCGGCGGCTGTAACATCCCACCGGTGGCAGATTGGCTCCCGGCGGCTGTAACATCCCACCGGTGGCAGATTCACTCCCGGCGGCTGTAACATCCTACCGGTGGCAGATTGACTCCCGGCGGCTGTAACATCCCACCGGTGGCAGATTGACTCCCGGCGGCTGTAACATCCCACCGGTGGCAGAGTGACTCCCGGCGGCTGTAACATCCCACCGGTGGCAGATTGAGTCCCGGCGGCTGTAACATCCCACCGGTGGCAGATTGACTCCCGGCGGCTGTAACATCCTACCGGTGGCAGATTGACTCCCGGCGGCTGTAACATCCTACCGGTGGCAGAGTGACTCCCGGCGGCTGTAACATCCCACCGGTGGCAGATTGACTCTCGGCGCGACGGCTGTACGAACCTACGGGTGCACTATGGAAAGTTTGAGCAATCTAGGAGGACAAAAGTATTTTCAAAGAATCGACTGTAGGTTGCTAAAACGGGTATCTATGAATTGTCCTTATCTGATTATGCTACCCGAAGGAAACAATTCGGGATTAAATCGCCCGTCAAGAAAGTTCAAAAAGCCCACAAAGTTCAGAAGGAGAATACGACTCTGACAAAGATCCAGGATGGTTACCTCAAACCGAGAGGAGAGAGTTTCCTGGACCAAATCCGAAGAGGACACGCAAGTCAGTGGCAATTCTAGCTAAATCGTCTCCACTTCCAGCTACATCATCTGCACTTCCAGATACATCGTCTGCACTTCCAGATACATCGTCTGCACTTCCAGATACATCGTCTGCACTTCCAGATACATCGTCTGCACTTCCAGATACATCGTCTGCACTTCCAGATACATCATCTCCACTTCCAGCTACATCATCTGCACTTCAATCTTCATTGTCTCCAATTACAACTGCGACAGTGCGACAGGTACATCTCATGGTAAAGAAACAATGTCTGAATCCTCTGTTTTTTCCGATCATGAGACATAAGATGACGCGGAAATGGGGCGAATTTTATAAACTCCATCATCCAAGAATTGTTGAAATTTCATAAAATTGAAATTCATTTTAATAGTTCCCAACATCCCGAATCAAATGCCATTGTAGAGCGATTCCATTCAACGATTATTGAGCATGTGAGATTATTTAACAATAGAAAAGAATTTCAAAAAGAGGCAATATCCACAAAAGTGTAATATGCACTGCTAGCATATTATAACTCAATACATTCACTAACCAAATTAAGACCCATCCATGTTATAGCAGGACATTTTGAAACATCAGATCCTATTGAAGGTGAAATTGAGCGGCATTTGGCCACCAACTATATGAACAATAACAAAGATAAAATGAAGCTATTATATCAGGTTATAAATGAAACTATTGAAGAGAATAAAGACAGTGTACTTGCGAAAATTAACAAGGGGTAGAGAACCCTCTACCTCATATTCTAGATAAAGTCTTTGTCAAAAACAAGCAAAAGCAGTCAAAGACTAAGAATAAATATAAACCTGACGACATTGTGAGTGTTGATAAAGATAAGCAAACAGCTAATAGAGTGAAAACCCTTTACAATACTTCGGAACGCATTCATCTTTCAAACGTTAAGAGACATCTAAAAAATTGTGTTTCAGGACCCTCCAAGGAGTTTGAGGAGCCATCATCCGAAATCTAACAGTCGATTCGGGTATTGTACCCATCAATCTGGGGGCAGCGCGACTTTAGAATGGCACGCACTCGGTAATTTATTATTATGATATTCGACCAATTATCGAGGAAGTACGCGAACTTCAAAACCAATATAACCATCTTACCCTTACTTTAGCTAATAACACATTTTTCAAAGGGGATCTGGATAATTATAATAAAATTATTGAACATCTGCAAGCATCAATTGAAGAAAAACTTAGTATGCTTTCACCAAACCTTAAAAGAACAAAGCGTGCTCTTTTTAACGGATTAGGTTCGGTGATCAAAGCCATTACAGGTAATTCATACAATTAAGACGAAGATCGTTTTGAGAAAATAATCAAAGAGTTGATAACAAATTCTAATACCTTACAGAGTCAACTGAATTTACAGTACACTTTTAACAAAGAGTCCGTTAAAAGGTTCGAGGAATCTGTTAAAAACATTGAATTGATTTTGAAATCAAGAATTATGCAATTGACAAATATTATACAGAAGGAATATGATATTCCTAACATATTATTCGCTAAGGACTTGAGCAATCAACAAATAATTTTATACAACACGATCCTTAGTATTTTACATGTAATTGAAATTACTTTTACTTTTACTGGAAATTCAAAAAGGGAATGCTGTCAGCATAATGGGGTCCATCCCCGACGATAACAAAATGGACGAGATTTTCTATTTGTAAAAACTAAATAAAACATTGAAAATTCTATAACATTCTGTCACCTAGGAACTTATCACCCTAGTATCTTAAAACATACTGAATTGATATCAATAATTTCAAAAATAAAAGATAAAATACAGTTACCTTTTGACTTATACAGGGTGATCGAAACCACCCAACCACTATCTTTTTCTCGAGAACGGTTTGAGTTAGGATGTTGAAACAAAAAAATTGGCCCCAATTTTAAATTTGAAGTTTTATGGGAAAATTTTTTGAACCTCCGCCCACCGCCCCTAAGGGCGTTTTTAGGGGGGCACATGTCCGTTTCTCCCGAATTTTAAATGGAATGCATATTTTTTATTTTATTTTCAAAACATGCAAAGCAAGTTAGTAACATTAGTAAAATGAAAAAAAAATATTCCTTGGTTCGAGTCCCGAAAAAACACGGTTTTTAGGAAGAAATAGGCCCAGGTTGCGGAAGTCATTACAGGCACCCGGCAGGGACTCGTGTGATGACTCACGCGCACGGAAATGAACGCATTTCAAAGGTTATTGGTCTGCCATTTTACGGTAAAAATCGCGGAAAGTTTATTTTTTTGCATTGTATGCTACTAATTTTCTTCTTTAATTATAAGAAAAAAATTAGGGGGTCGAATTTAAATTTCTGGACTTTTGGCCTTTGAAACTGAAAAAAGTTTATGACCAATTTAAGGAACTATGACTTCCCTAAAGAATAAAAGCAAGTACATCAAATTAAAGAAGAGGACTTTACCTATTTTTTGACATTTTTAGTTTTTTTTACAACGTTTACCGGGTGCTCGTAATGACTTCCGCAACCTGGGCCTATTTTCTTCTAAAAACCGTGTTTTTTCGGGACTCGAACCAAGGAATATTTTTTTTCTTTATACTAATGTTACAAACTTGCTTTGCATGATTTGAAAGTAAAATAAAAAAATATGCATTCCATTTAAAAATCGGGACAAACGGACATGTGCCCCCCTAAAAAGGCCCTTAGGGGCGGTGGGCGGAGGTTCAAAATATTTTCCCATAAAACTTCAGACTTCATAATGGGGACCAATATTTTGTTTCAAGATCCTAACTCAAACCGTTCTCGAGAAAAAGATAGTGGCTAGGTGGTTTCAATCACCCTTTATAATTTAGCAAATGTACTGAAAATTATTGATGTAAATTGCAAGATAGAGAATCATATTTTACTTTCTCTCTTTCCCAGTAAATTATGAAACAATATTTGACTTGTATTTTTTATTGGCAATAAATACCTTCAATAGATAAAACGGGTTTAGCACTATTATTCCACATAATAAGTATTTTTTAATTACAGATTTCAACGTAAAACCTTTGAATAGAGAATGTGTGTTAGAAAACCTTTTTCAATGTTATCAAACTGACTTAATCAATGCAATAGATGTTTGTGAAAAAGAAATCCTTTTAAGAGAAAGTACTAATAAATTTAATGTCAACGAACTCGTTTAGAAATAAACGAAAACCATATTCAGGTAGTACCAGAAATTAATAAATACCTAGCAGATCTTCCTATACAGGAAGCATTAAAATTCCAGTCCAAGGACAATTTGGAAATTAAGGAACTACATGGAGTTCATCTAATTGAGTTGCAGTAGTCACCGTGACCGAGTGAGTTAGCGCGCTAGCCTTTGTACACATGGTAACCTGAGCATGATTTTTTCTGCTCTGTACTTGGGTGTTCGGGGTCTACTCATACCTCGTGAGGATAAATGAGTAGCTGTTTTCATGTTAGCAGTGACCACTGGCGGCAAAAATAAGAATGATTATTGGCAAAAATAAGATATTGTGATATTAAAAATACGGAAATGTCCTAAAATTCTGCGCTACCCACTAAAATTGTAATATTATAATTTTATTATTAATCGAGTTGCAAAATGATAGCTTTATTTTTAGAAATGAAAAACTTGATGTTCAACCAATCTTTTGGTTGAACATCAAAAACCACAATTTTAAGTAATGAGAATTTAGTATAATTAATAGAAAAGTGAGAAGTTGTATTATAGATGTACATGAATATCAGAACATACCTGGACAGCTGTTTCGAGCTTTTTTGTTCACTTCAGCAGGTAGTTTGAATATCCATACCATCAACTAACTTTTCTACTGTATTTGATTCCAAAAGGAAATGTAAATATTATGTCTATGGAATCTTGTTCTTATTGAAACATGGTAAATGAATAAATTATCTTACATTAATTTTACTTCTATTATTCGTATTGTACAATGGTATTTCTAAATATTTCGGTGAAATATTTAGAAAACTACTTCTTTATGCAAGAAAGAAGTGAACAATCTACGAGTATTAGTTAATTTTAACCAACAGCGGGAAGTTTTAACTTCAGCATGTGTTCAAAATTTGCAACCTAATTTAGTATTACTAGATGGTGCCAAATTTTAAGAGGGTGCCTCACTTTAAGGGTGGAGGAGTTATGCCACCCAGCAATGCTGACTCGACATTACCACTTTCTATTACAAATGCGCACCAAAAATAGCATTATAGGTAATAAAGTAATAATAATGGAAAACGCTATGCAAAAAAATCAAGAGTTGGATAAAAATTCAATTTTTCGGTATTGCAAGGTAACACCTTTGGATGGTCCCTTCTTAGGGTCCTCCGCACCCATGTTTCTAGAGCAAAGTGAACTTAATTTTAGCTCTAGTATAGTATAGTACACGTCGTTAAAAAGTTTGCTGTGTTTTCAGGAACACGATTGTAATATCTTGTATTAAAAAATGGTTTGTGTATTTTTTTTTTTTTTTTTTAAAGATGAGTGTTTCACAGCCTTTTTTGTTTCGTAGCCATGAAACAGGAGCTACTGTAGACGCTTGTGGTCTGTGTTGTAGCCTGCCCATCCCGTAGTATGCCTCCCCTCTGATGGGCGAGAAGTGACACAATACTTCCCATTTAGGTGCTGGGTCAACACGAGCGCACCGGAAGGTATCCCTTACAAACAACTGTAACCAAATTTTGAATACAAATTTTTGTCGGCGCGGGGGTTCGAACCCGGGACCTTCCGCATGGCAAGCGAGTGCTTAACCACTGAGCTATTCGTGCGCCTTGTATGTATGTAGATGTACTATTGTACATATGTCGTATTGGTAAAACTCGAGAACTACAAGTCGAATTAACCTGAAATGTTGCATGGATACCAATGACAGTCTAAGACCGAGCACTATTCAAATTTTCAAAGGAGATATATTTTATTTTTATTTACTTATAAAAATATATCTCAAAGTTGAGCTTTTTCAAATACCGGAATATCTTACGAAGTACAAGTCCGATTGAGCTGAAATTTAGTATGGTTCACTGTTCCAACAAAAATAATTACTATAATTATAATTTGAGAACAAATATTCCAACTATATTGCTACTGATGCTAACATTTCTTCATATGAGTAAATCTCGATGATTTTTTTCTTCATCTGTCTCTTTATTATCAACTTTGGTAGTGTTTGCAGACATTTTTCACTGTTCTCATCCCGATGATGCCGATTGCTAGCAGTCTCCCGAGTTTCTGGGAGAAGAAGGAGGAGGACAAGGGGGGCAGTCGTTATCAGGAGAGGGGCATTCGTCGTCATCATCATCAGGAGGGGCACAAGAACCCCCCTTGGATTTGGAGCGGGACGAGCCGTAGACTTGGTTGCACCAGGAGGAATTGGACGAAACCACGGTCGTAGCGTCTTCATCACAGTCCCTCCATTTTACCTGAAAGATATGGTTTTAACTTATTTCTCATTCCTGTATTGTCTAATTTATGTATGCCGCACTGTGAAAATGAATGAGATTTATTTATATATGGAAGTTCAGAACTAATACACAATGAGAGCAAATAAGGTCGAAACAACTCTTCGGGGATGTTCTGATATTCATGTGTATTTATTAATTTTTTTTTGTTTGATTATAATGAACAGTAAAAATCTGGTATGACACCACACGACTTTCCTTATCACTCGAAAATAAGTCCGAATCCGCCACTGGTGACAGTGGTGACTTTACGGTAACAGTTAGCTAAAAATCAATTTAAATTCTTAATCAGCATCTCAAAATCATTGGATTTGATATGTCACAACCCCCATCAAGTATGAATACTAAAAAAGTTACTCCTAGGGGACCCTCCCAAAATACCGGTAAATTGGGGCCGGGTTCCAAAAAATTCAAGATATCAAAAAAAAAAAAAAAAAAATATGAGAATTTATGTTTTTATTACAAAAAAAACTTATAAAAATTTCGTATCTCCTAACGGCTAAACGATAAGAGATATGATTTTTTCATGAAATTAAAATTCCAAAGAAAAAAAGGATAAAATCTATAAGGTAAATAAAACTTTTTTCCAAAAGTTTCGTGCTTCGTCCTCTGTATATTTATGACCTCTGTACCGAATTTCAAGTATCAAGTATCTTGAGATATTTTGATTACAGACAGACCGACACACGGACCAATGGCTGAAACTTTGGATTTAGGGTCTGGGGACTCTGAAACGTGTTTTGGCACTGAAAACTGACTAACAAAATTTTTGGGTGATTCCATTACTTTCCTTATTATAGGATAAGGAGAGTAAAATTGAGTATGAATCATACTTATTAGTCCAAGGGATATAGGTTTCTTCAAGTATGTCTATGTAATTTTTTTCCTTCACATTATGAATGGTAATTTATGCTATATTTTTCTATTTTCAATAATGTAAAATCATGTAAAAATTTACAATAAATAAAGAGGTGCTATATTAAACTGTTAGCGTGATGGGACTTCTTGTCTCGCGCCGACTATTTAACATCATTTTTCGAATCTCTGTGATATTGCGATTAATTTTATATTAAGGTCAATAGATCTAGTTAGATCACAGTTTTTTGACAGTATGGAGTTTCCACTAAAACCCTATAACTAGGTCAACTAATAATGAAATCCTCAAGCACTTTTCATTTGGAATCTGTCAACATACACGTATGTATATTTTTACAGTTGGTACGTATAGGTACTTCTTAAAAACTTGAGCTAAATACTCTCGACTGCTTACCTGACACTCAAAGGAGGGGAGGAAGAAGATCCATATGATCCACAGGATGAGAAGCAAAAGCAAGATCTTCCACAACGCAAAACCCCCCAGCCAGGTCTTCTCCAGATAAGGAATAATATCACAGATCAACAAGAAGTGCAGATTGCAGAACCAGAAGAGGTAGAGAAGCTGTAGGATCAGCTCACCTAGCGCTAGAACTCGGCAGAAACTAAAAGTTGGATTCAATAAAATCATGTGTTAACTGGATAAAATAATAGATATATTCATCAAACAAATGACGCTGTAAGAAGTCAAGTCATGCGAGACTTGTGCTCTTCACAAATTTAATGTAATAACATAATAGTAAAAAAGAAATACATTGGATTTTAGTACTCTTCCATGCCTGTAAAGCAGAAGAAAAAAACCGAACAAACAGCAAGTCCAATATGTTGAAGGGGAAAGTTTTAAAATTATCATTATGGTATTATTATAATAAAATGTTCGAACGGGTTCGAACCCCCGCGCCGACAAAAATTTGCATTCATGTTGACCCAGCACCTAAATGGGAAGTATTGTGTCACTTCTCGCCCATCAGAGGGGAGGTATACTACGGGATGGGCAGGCTACAACGCAGACCACAAGCGTCAACAGTAGCTCCTGTTTCATGGCTACAAAATAAAAAAAATCTTCCTGTTTCATTTTTTTTAAATGTATATTTCAATTTCAATAATAAACCCAACACGGTGAGGGAGCGAAGCGACCTCACTAAGTGACATTCTGTTTTAACTTGCATACAAGACGATAACTCCGAGCGGATTCTTCAAAATTTATGAAATTTTGTATACATGAGTTCATTGGGGTCCTGGAATTTTACCTATAGTTTTTGGGCCGTATTAAGCTACTCGGGGCCAAATGGGGGCCGTTTTGGTGAAAATTGAAAACGCTTTCTTTTAAACAAGCAAGAATCTTGAAAATTTCCAATTTTTCGTGTCCACTTCAAGTCCTGGCGTGACATAAATGTAACGGGTCCGTATGACCATTGAGATAATTTAAATACTTTTTTTTTTGCTTATTTTTCTTTTTTGTTGAAGTAAAACGAATCGTTGAGAAAGTATATTTAACCGAACACAGTGAGGTTCTGGTTCTGTGGTAAAAAATCGAAAAAGGGCCAAAAATAAGGGCCGGTTGATGTTTTTTAAATTAAAACCTATCGAGTGGGGTATTGAATTAAAGGTCTCAATGTCCTCATGCTTGATTGAACATTTTTAATGCGATAGTTGAATCTGTGTGAGGTTTACAGTTCACAGAACCACTAGTTATGTTCAGTAGTAAAATTTGGTGATCTTTAAAGCTAAGGGGGCACTGTGGTAAAAAAATCGAAAAAGGGCCAAAGCAAAAGGGCCGGTCGATATATTTTAATTAAAACCTATCGAGTGGTATTGAATGAAAGGTCTCGATGTCCTCATACTTGATTGAACATTTATAATGCTATAGCTGAGTCTGTGTGAGGTTTACAGTTCACAAAACCGCTAGTTTGTAAAATTAAACATAAATAAATTCCTTTACCATAGGCGTAGAGAGGATTTTGGCTAGGGGGAGGAGGTGATGAGGAAAATTAATAATACCAAGTAAACAATGTGATTTAAAAATAATAATAATCATAATCAACCGAACACAGTGAGGTTCTGATTTAACTTGCATACTGGACGATTTGGCTTTCGTTTGTATGACTTTGGTATGGCCAAAGTTTAAAGCAGTAAAAAAAATAAATACCTGGCAAAGTGGCAAGGTTGGAGAGTCAGGACGGTAAACAATACAACGAGGACAAGAAAGGAACAGTTCAGAACATTTCTGTCACAGTCTTCGCAGAGGAACAATTCGCAGATGACACGATTCAGAAAGTTGACGCCGACGTGAAGACAAAGTGCCACGACCACAGCGAAAGCAATGTAAACCAGCTTCATGAAACCCATGACCTATAGGGTGATGAATTCTTGGTTTGATCCTGGCTTTGTCGAGATATTTCCTCACAATGTTTTTTGCTTGCAAACTTGACCTGAAGTTTGATATATGTTTCCTCTAAATGCTTTTAGGATTTATATAGTGCTTCTATTATATTTGTCAGGTTATTTTCTTCAGGGAGTCGCGATTTCGTGGGTCTATCTGATACTACAATCTTATAAGATATTCTTTTAAAATCTCAAAATCTAGTATCATCTTTTGGTCCCTTTGAGGTAAGTTTATCCGTTTATTTTTTCAGGTGCATAACTCGATATAATAGACTATTTTGATCTAGAACGTGTTATTTGATTAATTACTGAAATTTGGAATATCACTTGGTGGTAACTAAAATTTCGCCTCCTAGAGTTGAAGAAACTATGTTCACAATATGCTCTGGCTATTGACATCGTGTCCATTTTCTCTCTCAAAATCTTCGGACTTTAGTATCTGCATTTAGTGACTGATTCCACCCAGTGTATACATAGATAAAGAGACCATTGATTACATGGCTGACCTGCGACAAGATATGAGATATTCATGAACGCACCTTAAATTTCAAGAGACATTCTGTCACATGGAATAATCAAATGACAGAAACAAATAACAAAATTAAGAAGAAAAAAAAACAGTTTTAATTTTAAGAGCTGGTCAACTTTAAAATTAAAAGGACACGGAAAAAAAAAAATGTGAATTCAATCACTAGAGCTTATAGAGAATCATGTTAAAAAATACATACAGAGTCCGTAAAAAAAAGGAGCCACTCGAAATATCTATATAACGGATTAAATTTTTTAAATATGTTATAACACTAATAAAAGAATTCCTAATAAAAGAGAGACACATCGCTACCGATTTGCCTAAATGTAACAAGCGCCAGGGGTCGATTTTTTTTTAATTCATTGATATTTTTTGTTTTTTAATCTCCATCGAATGCACTTACCCCCACATTCCTGACCGCAATGGTTCGCCTGTCAGGCTAGTCCTAATTTAGGGCCTTTTTTGACAGTAAATAAAGTAAAATAATAAATATATACTAATAACTAAATAGAAAATATACCAAATTTGATAGTAGGGGAACACGGGGCATAATGAATACCCGGGGCAAAATGAATATCTAAAATATCTCTTTTCAATGAGGTGGTACGCTCTCACGGTTTTTCTAAGAAACATCCTTTATTCATTCCACAAGTTTGTAAACAAACGCGATCATTCCTGAATTTGATCCAGCGAGTATAATTCATTTCAGTTTTCGAAGGTTTTTCTTGCAATTTGTGCCAGTTTTTTAAGTCACGGTAAGTACAAATGAATTAAACTTTTATGTTTATTTGTTAGTATTAACCGGTACCTAGTATTTGGTCTCAAAATTCCTTTACCAAAGCTTTTTTTTTCAACTTTTAAAGCTCATTCCATTTTTGATAAATATTTCATTACTCTAGTACTCATGTACATTTAGTACAACTTCTCACTTTTCTGTTTATACTGATATACTGACTGATACTGACTCTACTCCAACGGGGCAAAATGGATATTAGTAGGGATGGGATTCTCGACTCGTTTAGAATATTCGATTCAGTAGACTCAGTTCATCAAAAGTAGTCGACTCAGTGAGTCGACTCTTTAAGAGTCGCGGTTCTTTGAAATTCTGTATAATTTGTTTCACCTTAGATAATGGGGGTAGTCGATTCAGTAGGTAGTCTAGGGAGTATGGATGGGATTCTCGACTCGTTTAGAATATTCGGTTCTGTAGACACTAGACTCAGTTCGACTCTTTCTTTAAGAGTCGCGGTTCTTTTAAATTCTGCATAATTTGTTACACCTAAGCTAAGGTATCTAGAGATAATGGGGAATTGGGAATAGTCGATTCAGTAGGTACCTATGCAGTGGTCCGATTGGGAATTGGGGGACATTTAGAAATAATAACATTTACTTTTATTTATTTATATATCAAAATCAAATTAAAATGAGATCCTCTTTATTTTAGATAAGGAAAAACAAAACTATTTAGGTTACCTAAATTAGGTAAAAACAAAACAAAGACTTGAAAAGAAAGACAAAAATTAAAAAAGGAAAAAAAAACTAGGTAAGGTTACTAAAAGGAACAAAATTATGATCATAAATCTATACTTCAGTTCACACTTCCCAGACGTCAACACAACTCATGATTCTTGATTCTTTCATTATGCCAAAAAATCAACTCAGCAATAAAATCAATTCAATTCTTCAACTCAGACGACTCGATTCAGTAGTCGACTAGTCGCCTTACACCAAGTCCAAATAGTATGTACTTGTACCTAGGTACCATAATCTGAATATTCATATTGCCCTCCCCTACATCTAGTTCTCACTTATCCCCTGATATCACATTAAGAAGCTAGTAGAAAGAAATTAATTTTGAGTGGGTAACAGACTTGTTTTCAAAGGATAAAGCCATAGTCAATCCTATTCAAGAGTTTGAAAGATTATATTCTTAAATCGTCCCTGACGGTCCCTATAGGACGGGACCGATGCGATGAGATGTTGAGTGATGACGTCAGTGGGTAACAGACCTATTTCTAATGGCTAGTGCTAGTGGGTTAAACCAGACAAGGAAATGAGTGCTGAGTCGATTCTTTAGAACTTCGAGAGTCGATTCATACGACTCTTCAGAAATAGTCGACTCTTCGAGTCGACTCGCTCAATATTTACCCATCCCTAGATATTAGATTCTGGGGCAAAATGAATAGGGATCTATATTGCCCCAGGCTTATCAAAATAAAGATAGTAGATTATTTTTTTCCTTTTTTTAAATTTGGTAAGATGTGGCTTGCTTGTATTGTGAAGATGTGTACTCTAGAATACTCTAGATCGAACGAGGGACGGGTTTGTTGCAATCAATGTCTAAAGTGGGCACACAACTCGTGTGCAGGTGTTGAAAGTGAAGACGATGATGTTGTTCTAGTATGTGAGCTATGCAAAGACTAGAGATAGACAAGAACCATTCAGTACAATGATTATTTCATTAAGTTTGCTTTCAGTAAAGTCATTACCTTAGTTATTTTTATACTTTTTGATTGTAAGAAACATGCGGAGCAAAATGAATCCCCTATGCCCATATTGCCCCATACATGGGGCAATATGGGTTTTTTGACTTTTTTTTTTCTTTTAATTTTTTTATATTTTGGAAGTGATATTTTTATTTATTTGTTTTCTTTTATACCAAAAAATACATAAAGTTCCTTTTTATTTTTGTTTGATTAAAATTTGACTTGTACTTTTTGAGTTAGGTCGGCTTGAGTATAACTATATCCATATTGCCCCGTGTTCCCCTACAGGGAATTGCAAAATGTAAGAAGCATCTTTTCCAAATATTCACTTCGAGTAAAATGTGAAAAGTACTTTTTTCTAAATATCCGCATTTGGCTACACGAAAGAAGTGCCAATGCTAAAATGTCCGTTTTTAGATAAATGTAAAAATTTAATTATTTAAAATATCCACGTCTAGCAAAGTGTTACTTGAATGGATTATAACAAATACAATATAAGCAAAATGTATAATGCAATTTTTATTTAAATTTCTTTCCCGTCAAAACCGCCATTTTTTTTTTTTTTTTTTTTTTTTTTTGTAATTTCTTACATTTTTTAATAATTATATTTGATCATGTCTCTTTTTTCACTATTGAGAAATAATAATTTGTAAAAATTGTCATTTCTTGCACTCTGGAAAAAAGTTTTCCATCAAAATTTCTTCATTATACAGCAAGGTAAGATTCTCCTTTGGCGTTTTTTACATTCTGGCGGAAAGATTTTTTGAGACGTTGTCGCTTGTGACACCAAAAACGAAAGTCGAACATATACGATACCATCAGAATTTAAGATTATTGACTCATTTGGTTTAAGTTCACGAATTCAGTTAGATCCAATAGTTCAAAGGGCAAGGTCACGTATCGATGTCCTTCGACCAACAGTAATTGAGTATATTATGACGATATTATTATACGTTGTCGCTTATTACGTTTTGGAGGGCGGGTATTTTTAATACTCATATACCTATGTTGTAGATGTTTTTGGTATGCCTTTTAGTTCACTTATGCGGTTTCATAATTATTAATGATACTATGGTATTTGAAATTTTATTTCATTTTCGGTAAATTTATTTTAACATTGAATTAGAAGAATAAATAAATCATTCATTTGGAAAGTTTTCAAGTTAATAGTTTTTCACTATCATTTTATACTTCACTAGGAATCGAGGATGATTATGAGTTAATTATTGAAAATAACTTCTTCCTGACCCGTACATGAAAAGTAAATTAAGTATAATTATCTATTACGCTCATTTACCTTTCGAAAAGAGACGAGTTCAATTTCCTAAATCTGTTTGTGAATTCATAATAACATTAAATATTATTTATCTACATACATTCTACTCTTGGTCGTGAAATTTCAGTTTTTACGAGGACTTACAAGAAAGGACAAGATTCGCCAACTTCTGGAACTAAGCGAAAATGAGAAGCGATTGTCAAACTCTGGATTCAGTAGTGTGAGTACCTTTCTTCTTATAGGTACTTTTTTATAAACGATTCGATTCAAAAATCTGGGATCCTCGCGCTAGTATTTTTTTTTTTTTTTTTGGAGGGTGGTTTTACGTTGCTTTAAACTGCATGGTTATATCACGACGTGGATGTTACCCTCCATTCGCTGGAAACTCACAAACCAGGTACTCACATGAACCTTACCCAGGCTGAGTGGGGCCAGCATCACAAGGGTTCGAATTTGAATGGTCACACATGCTAGTATGTTTACATTACAAGCCTAACGCCCTAACCACTCGACTAGCAATGCTTGGACCATTATACTTGCTTCTCACTTAGTAGACTCCGTAGCACGATCAGTCTCAGGATTAAAACAAAAATTCAATTCGCCATCATTCGAGCGGTATCTTTGAGGCTAGGTGGATCCAGATACCACCCACGCAGTTATGGTTTAATCGAAGATGGAGCAGGAGTACCTTTTTAAAATATTGTTACATGTTTTATTAATTTTACTAATGTTAAAAAATAAATATATACCAGACGTGCCCTGGCACACGCAAAAAAAAAATCAGTCTCAGTATTCGATTCCCGTCGTAGTCTGTGATTTTTAGGCTCTGTACTTGGATGGTGGGGATATATCTAGGAAAGTCTTGTAATGTTGTGATACTCACCAAATTTATAAAATAATGCCACATATTAACACATTTATTAATTTACATTGTGTTAATATGTGATAAAAGGTGAAAATTTATCATTAAATTCTAAAAAAATTCCTTTTTTTTGTTCCAGAAATCTGATTTCATACCACGTAACAACATAGAAGACACTGAGAAGAAGGAAACGAACAGATGTAATGATGAGATGGAACAAGGATTTTGTTTGCAACAAATGGGCCCATGAAGCGTATTCTCATGTAGAAGAAGAGGAAGACGACTTTACCTGTGATTTTTGCAAATAATTTGCATTAAAAATCCTAAATTGATTACCCACTATTTGTTTTACATGTAAAAAATAATTTCATGTTTCATAGGTACTAATAATTTTTAGGAACCAAAGACAGAAGTAGTATAGCTTGATTTTCTTTGTTATTATTTTTCTTTGTTTCTCAAGATGATCAATATTCTGTAAGTGTGCTATCACTATTATTTCTCCTTTTTTATTACCTACCTATTGTTTTTTTTTTTATTTTTTTTAACAATTTTCTTAATATTTTGGTACAATTCCTATTCTAGTTATATTTTACAATGTCAAGAAAGATAGTTGTAAGTTTTACCTTTATGAATACCTAGAAGTGTGTTTCCTATTTTATTTTTCTAAAATTTAGGTTCATAATTTGTTCCTTCTTGTTGTTTGCCATTCAAAAAATAATTATTTTTTACATTGAAATTACTTATGCTCATAAAAAAAATGTTAAAGTTCATTTCAATAAACATCATTGAACTTTTTATCAATATGTTCCATAGGAAATATAGGGGTACCCGTTTCTGAAAGACCGGGTTGACAGAACTGGGTACCTACTTTGACTTTTTTTTTTAGAAAAAAAAAAAAAAAAAAAAAAAATTAACAAAAAATGGCAATACATAGTGACATATCGTTTTCAAATTTAGATAGCCAACAAAGTTGTGAATGTTTTTCAGTTTAATTTGCTTAGCTGATGATAATGGCTTTTCCCCTAGATGGCCAAGAAAACTAAGTACCCGGTTTTGGGAGACCTTCCCCTACTTATATACATACATTATATAGGAACAAGAGGAAGAACAAAATATGTATTTTTAAGTAAAAACATTATTATTATACTGTGTTGGTCATTGCAATTACACACACAATCAACATGTCTATCAAGCCGCCAGATGAATGGGACTAGCTGGTCCAATTGTCCTGTAACAAAGGCCATATATCATCCACCTGCAAAACATGGGCAATGCAGTCAACAACAGGGTTGAGTGGCGATGCTTTGTTGATGAGGCTAAGACTCAACCCAGAGCTGTAGTGCCAGATGGTATGGTATGATATCCTCACTCTGATAAAAAAAAAAGTACACACTCCATATAATAAAAATAAATGTGTTTCTTTGTGTTATTATATCACAATTTTAGTGGGTAGCGCAGAATTATAGGACTTTTCCATATATGTAATATCCAAACATCTTATTTTTGCCTATATTTTTCAAACATCTTATTTTTGCGTCTGGTCCTGATAATGTTCCTCCCTTCATTCTTAAGAAATGTGCTGGGTGTCTGGCAGCACCTCTATCTGTGTTGTTCAATAAATCTCTGTCTTCTGGAGTGTTTCCATCTCTATGGAAATTGAGTTATATTTTTCCTATCCATAAATCCGGTGACAGGTCAAATATTACTAATTATCGTGGTGTTTGCATTCAGTCTTCGATTCCGAAAGTGCTTGACAAATTGATTTCTTCCAGACTCTCCTTCGCATGCAAGCACTTCATTTCTGAGAAGCAACATGGTTTTACCACTGGGAGATCTACAGTCACAAATTTACTCTCTTATCAGTGTGACATCCTTAATTCCTTTGAATCCGGTCAGGATGTACATTCTATCTCTACCGATGTCGCAAAGGCATTTGATCGGGTAAATCCGAGATTTCTTGTTGCCAAATTGAAATCATATAGTATAGGCGATTCATTTCTTCGTTGGTTGGCCGATTCATTCAGTGATCGTAGCCAAGTGGTTAAGATTGGTGACGATAGGTCTTCTTCTATTTGCGTCTCTTCAGGAGTTGGGCAGGGTAGCCATTCTGGTCCTCTTCTTTTCAGCCTATTTTTCAACGATCTTCCCAACATTATTCAGCATTCTCATCTTCAAATGTTTGCGGATGATGTCAAGATCTACAAATCCATTTCTAACCATGATGATTGTAGGTTACTCCAAAGGGATCTGGATTCTTTTCACCGGTGGCTCTCAGTAAATAACCTGCAGTTAACACATAGTAAATGTGCCATTATGTGCTTTTCTAGACATGCACAGCCTGTCTCTTTTGACTATCATCTAGATCTCAAATCTCTTGATAACGTAGACCAAATCAAGGATTTGGGTATCGAACTTGATAGGAAGCTTTCATTCATTCCACACATTTCCGCCGTTTCGATGAGATGTCACCATCTTCTAGGGTACATCTTTCGATCATCTGTAGGCTTATCTTCCGTTTCTTTCAGACTTCTTTACATTTCCCTTGTTCGTTCACTATTGGAATATGCATGCGTTGTGTGGTCGCCATATTACAATGTGCATGAGCTTTTGTTGGAGAGGGTGTAGAAGAAATTTATTTCCTACTTCAACTATCGTCATCCGAATTCTTCTGCTGACCTTGATTCTCTTAAACAGCGCCGTCATCAAGCTGATTTGAGGTTTTCTCCAAAAGCTCATCTCTGGCGAAGTAGATTGTAGTGGTTTGTTGAGGCTCATTCCTTTCGATTGCCACCGGAGACTGAGGAGAGCCAACACTTTCTACGTGACATTGTGTGACACAAATTATGTATACTGTGCACCTCTCAACAGAATGTTGAGATCCGCAAATAACGATTCTAAGTTTGATTTTTGAGAAGTAGTTCTATGTTTTGTAAAAAGTATTCAGAAATTACAATGTTATACCTGGTGTATCCATTTCGAACAATATTGTTCCGTATGTTATATTCATGTAAATAGAGCTTTGCTCGTTTAATAAATGAACCGGTAAACCCGGTGATATTATTATTATTATATTTCCGCCACTGGTCGCTGCTCACATTAGAGCAGCTACTCATTTTTCCTCACGAGGTATGAGTGGACCCCGAACACCCAAGAACAGAGCAGAAAAAATCCTGCCCCGCTGGGGATCGAACCCAGGTCACCGTGCGTGCAATGCCTAGCGCGCTAACTCACTCGGCCACGGTGACTACTACACACTCCATAATTTAAAAATATTTTTCAAAAGAGTACCCACACACTACAATTATTAAAAATCCATTTCAAAAGAGTATCCACACTCTACAATTGAAATTCATTTTCAAAAGAGTACCCACACTCTATAAGTAATAATTCGTTTTCAAAAGCATACCCACACTATAAGTAATAATTCATTTTCAAAAGAGTACCCACACCCTATAAGTAATAATACATTTTCAAAAGCATACCCACACTCTGTAAGTAATAATTCATTTTCAAAAGAGTACCCACACTCTACAATTAAAAATTCATTTTCAAAAGAGTACCCACACTTTATAAGTAAAAATTCATTTTCAAAAGAGTACCCACACTCTACAATTAAAAATTCATTTTCAAAAAAGTACCCACACTCTACAATTAAAAATTCATTTTCAAAAGAGTACCCACACTCTATAAGTAATAATTCATTTTCAAAAACATACCCACACTCTATAAGTAATAATTCATTTTCAAAAGAGTACCCACACTCTATAATTAATGATTCATTTTCAGAAGAGTACTAACACTAGAGTACTTTCAGAAGAGTATAAGTATAAGTAGTGCTTTATTTAGACTGTCAGCGCAAGACAGGTAGTCCCATTATGCCAACAGTTTAACAAAGTACCTCTTTATTTATTTAAGTATAAATACAATATAAATAAAATAAAATAACAATTAGAGTAAAGATAATAGAAAAGAGTACTAACACTAGAGTACTTTCAGAAGAGTACCAAGGCTCAACCAGAGTTGTAGTGCCAGATTACCATACTATCTGTATGGTAATCCTCACTCTGATAAAAAAATTCAGTGCCAAAAGAGTACACACTCCACACTCTCATAACTTTTAAACACAATGGAATTTTTTCAATGCTGTATGGTACTCCGCCTCTGATAGGCTTCTTCAAAACTTTTAAAGCTTATTATTCTCAGCCTAATTTAGGCTTCAATTTTAACAGGAATAAAAAATATGGCATTCCATTTAAAAAAAAAAACTCTGCCAATTATGGACACAATACTTCCTCGTGATTGTTTCACATTGTGTACACGTGCGAATTTTGAGATTTTATACTAAATTACTTGTATCTCCAAAACGGCTGAACCGATTTTCTTCAAATTTGTTTAATATGGTAGAAAACCGTTTTTTCTACATTCTAGATTCTACAAAAAAAATTCTGTATCGGCAAGTCGTGGTTCTTATTTTTTGACTTTATTGTCCAAAATTTCGGATTTTCTTAAATATCAGAGTCAAATTATAATTAATTAAAAAGTAAATATAAAAAGCCTGTGTAAAACAATAATATGCATATACATACAAAATTTCATCAAAATCGGTGTTACCGTTCACGAGATATAAGCATTTAAGTAAAAAGTTAGTGGTCAGGCGCATGGTCTCTTTCACCCAGAACCACCAGTACGAATTCGATGAATTTAAAATGGGACCATCTACAGAATGTCTCCTAGATGTGTGCAAAATTTGATCAAAATCGGTCGAGTAGTTTCCGAGATTTGCGCGTTACAAGGAATCGTTTTAACAGACCGACAGATGGACACAAAACCAAATTTGCTCAGGAGGTTATGAAACGTCCAGAAATATGAAAAAAATTGAAATCGGAGCAAAAAAATATTTTTTTTACAAAAACGAACACAATACTTCCGATTTCTAATATTAGAAATTTCTCGGAAGTAATATTAGGGAATAATTAAGTTGTTAGTCATATTGAAAAACAAAACTAAGGCTAATATGCAGAGACGATTTTTCTTTCCCTATAGGGTTCACTGTAGGGTGGTCCCGATCTTGCTGTAGGGAAAACTTCAACCTTGAAAATTATTTATTAAAGAGACATCTGAATGCACATGCGTACAGACGCTTCAAACAAATGTCTCTGAATAACAAAGTCAGCTGAAGCAATAAATGACCCAAGCATCACTACAGTGAGGACTCTGCATACCACCCTAAAGTGTTGTACAGGGTAAGACATATTTTTTTGCAACACCCTGTATGTGGACAGTCAAAGAGACGTAGAATTGAACATAAAGACTAAATATGCAAGAACAACTTAGATTTTTGATGAAATTAAAAAGTTATGGTGTTTTAACTAATATTGTCATTGTCACATGGACCACACTGTAGATATTCTCTTAAATTATCATATGGGTACTCGAAATTGTCTGAAATTCAACGGGGAGTCCAAATCTGAAAGAAATTGATAGAAGCATTTTTTTTGTAGTAATAGCATTAAGAATCAAATACAGGCAAAAATTATGGGACCCATGGCTGCATTACAAAATATAGATGCATTACAAAAGTAGATGTGAGGAAAGATTAAATGTCAAACTGGCCAGTCTTTGAGGCTGTACATAAACATTGTAAGAAACCAACAGGTTGAACAAAAACCCACTGCAAATGTAACATTTACATGTGTTATAATAGCAAAAAAATGCTTCTATGAATTTCAATGACTAGGTTAGTTGTTTGGCTAAAAAGCTGCTCACATATTATTCCTTAGGTCTACTTTGTGTAAGAAACCAGAGAAACAGTAGGGCTACTAAACTTTTTGATGCAAAATAAAAAACTACTGAGTATTGTCAATAAGTGACTTCTAGTTTATACCTTTCTATAAAACAAAATTAAAAATTGTTTTTTTCTTATATGAAACAAAAATAAAACTAAAATACATAATTGTCTTCAGGAGGCTGAGTGCACTCCCATCATCCAAGTACAGAGTGGTCAATCTAGAAGACAGGAGGCTGATTCATCATGCCTCAAAAAATGGCTTAAATCCAAAAGAAAAAGTAATTATCAAGAAAGCAGCAGTTGTAAAGTACTGCTTGAAGTGGTTAACTGAAGAAGAAAGAGGCTTCCTGAAATCAATTTTGAAATGGCCTAAAGCTTGAGTATTAGGACAGGATAGGCCGGCCTTGAAAATGTTTTAAAAAATGAAAATTTTCACACTTACCTATTTTTTTAATTGCAATGTTGTTCCTATTATGATTTTCTTATTTTACATCTAACTATGGGGCAAATCTTGAAGGAATCCCTTAAGAAAATCAAAATTTGTTAGAAAAGGGCATAGCAACTTTTTTCATAGTTCCAGTATTTTTTTCTGAAATTTCATCACATAACACCTGGAGTGTAGTACAATAGTTCTGTTTTGCCATTTTTTTTTATTTTTTTTTTGACATCTTTATTACAGAAAAATTAATATCGTTTTTTTTTTTCAATTTCCCAAGAGTTTGGTCAGATGGACTGACACCTTTTATAACAAAATGCAATTCATAAGATCATTTCTTTAAGTTTTTTTGTTTTGTTTTTTTTTTTTTTTTTTTTACTTTTTTTTTACAAAACAATCAACAATAAATTAACAGAGATAAAAAAAATTAACAATATTTAAAAAAAATTTAAATGTACAATTGTCTTGCACTCCCGGGCAAAGTTAATGCCTTAGGCATTCTCTGCCACTTAACCCTGATATGGTTTCATCTTCAACATTAACACTTTCTGTGCCGTAGACTCATTTTGAAATTATTGCCCAGTGCCGTAGCAATATTTGGCCGGTGTTACCAAATGGTAACACCGGCACAGGCTTAAATTTTTTTGAAGTTTTTCTTGTTCTGTGTTACCTTACATGGAATAGTGTTACCATTTGGTAACACTATTCCATGTAAGGTGTTACCAAAAGGTAACACCGGGGTCGAGAAGTAGATGTCTTTACGATCTTCGGTGTTACCAAACGGTAAAACCATTTTTCTGAACAGGTGTTACCAAACAGTAACACCAGCATGGAAAGTGTTAAGCTGGGCTTGAATTCATGGATACAAACAGCATCTCGCTCACTCTTAAGGCCATCCTAAGGCCAGCAACTTCATCTGATTACCTACGTTTAGACAGTATCAAGACAGGCCCAACAAAACAACTTCCAGTGCTGCCTGCCTCTATCCAAGCAAAGTGACCCACAAGGCCAACCAATGACAATCAAAGCCAGCTATAATAGACAATTCTTCTTCCTTAAATGAGCTGACTTCAGATTCTTGCCTTCTATGGAATGCTAGAAACAAATGAAACATGTTCAGTACACATCATGCAACAATATCTAAATGAGGTGGTAAAAAAAGCTTTAATTACAGGGCTATGGTGCTCAAAAAACAACTTTTTTTTCCATTCCACCAGCAGCAGACTCAGGAGAAACTCAGAGGGAGCAATTGACTCAGGGAAGCAACAGACTCAAGAAGATGCAAGGGAAGCAGCTTAGGGGAAGCAGTAGACTCAAGAGAAGCAACCACTGAGATCATCTCAGTGGAAGCAACAGACTCAGGGGCAAAATGACTGGTACTGTTTTACGTGTCAAAGACCCGTGCAAAAGATACGTCCATGATGAGTGGGATTTACAAAACAAGATAAAGATATTTTTTACCCATTTTTACTTTCCTTATCCTAAGTACCTACTTGTTTATTAAGAAGTTATTTTACTTACTAAATAACATACTTATTAAAGATAAAGATCTCAATCTCACTTCTTCCTTTTTTAACTTTTTTTAGTCTGAAGACTCTGAAGTAGGGATGTCGATATTATATCGATATTTTGAAATATCGATATTTTGGATCCGATATTATCGATATTTGGTATCGATACTGAGGTTCCGATAGTATCGATATAATATAATAATAATAAGCCTTTATTTGTACATTATTTGAACAATACATCTTAACATAGGAAATACATAAATAAGAAAATATTATTGTACAAAATCAGTTTTGGACTGAGGCCTCCCCAATATTTCATGGGGGCTTTTTGTCATCTTGTAGATGATCTGATAATTTTTTTTTCTTTTTTAAATCCATTGGTATTATTCATTATTTTTTTTTTTTTTTACATCAATAAATAACATAAATTCTTACTATTAGTAATTTGTATTCTTCTGATTTTTTTATTTATTATTATTATTATTATATTTTTTTTCTTCTTCTTTTAAATTTATTAAAATTCTATATCCTTATCTCCTTCACCCCCCCCCCCCCCCCCCCCTTTATTCCTTCTCTAGCCATATCTCTCTATACACTTCACCCATTCTCTTCCACTCTTTTCTGTCATTGGCAACTCTTCTCCAGGTCACCCCTCCACACACCAATTTCATTTCCTTGTCCCACTTATCTCTTGGTCTTCCTCTACTTCTCTTATTTTCTCTCGGATACCATTCCATCACTTCCTTTGTCCATCTATTGTCATGACATCGGGCAATATGTCCAGCCCATTTCCATTTTCTCATCATAACAACTCTAACTGTGTCTTTGAAACCTGTTCTCTTTCTCACTATTGTGTTTCTTATTCTATCTCTTCTTGATTTTCCTAAAATATATCTCTCCATAGCACGTGTTGTCACTCTCAGTTTATTTATTACTTTTGCACCTAGTGTCCAACTCTCGCAGCCATATATCATACTTGGTAGGACTGTCATTTCCCATAATTTCCTCTTTTTTTCTATTCCTACATTTGACTTATAAATACCCCGATTCTTAATCATACTCTTCCATCCAATTGCACATCTTCTGCATATTTCAGCCCATTGTCCCTCTACGCTCAGTAGTTGCCCCAGGTATAAAACACTTTTCTCCATTTTTAACACTTTTCCTTCTATCTCTATCTTTTCTTCCTCTTTGTTGTATTTTTCTCCTTCCTCTTCATTCTCATTTTCTTCATCATTACAATTATTTTTTTCTATTCCTATTATTTTGCATTTTTCCCCATTAATTTTTAATCCAAATTCTTTGCAATGTTCATATAGTAATTTTATCATCTCCTTGATTTCTTTGAAACTTTTTCCAATCAGTACAACATCATCTGCAAACATTAACTTATTTAACCTTCGTCCGTTCACATTTATTCCATACTCTTTCCAATCTATTGAATCCATTATCAACTGGAGGATACCGGTGAACATTATAGGAGAGGCAACATCACCTTGTTTAACTCCTTTGCACACTTTAATTTCTGTTTTTCTACCTTCTAATTCTATTTTTAATCTTGATGTTCTATATACTTCTTTAAATAATTGTATAATTTTTCTATCGACTCCTCGTGCTTCTAGCATCTGCATCACTTTTCTACTATTTATCATATCAAAGGCTTTTTCATAGTCAACAAACAGGTAATAAACAGAAAAGTTATAGTCCCTAGCCTTATCCATGAGGTCATTTAGGACATAAATGTGGTCTAGTGTAGAGTAATTTCTTCTAAAACCTGCTTGTTCTGTTGAGAGGAAACATTCCAGCTTTTGGGTCAGTCTGTTTGTTAAAATCTTTGAAAGCAACTTGTATTCTACACAAAGCAAACTCAAAGGCCTATAATTTTTCAAATCTTTCCTATCACCCTTCTTGAACAATATTACCAATTTTGCCACTCCCCATTCTTCTGGTATTTCTCCTTGTTCCATGCATTTATTGAAGATTTTTGTTAAATATTTTACTATTGTTTCACCCCCAGCTTTAATCATTTCCATTGTTATATTATCTATTCCTCCTGATTTTCCTTCCTTTGTATTCTTGATTGCCCATCTTACTTCATCCTCTAGTATTTTTAACCACTCTGTATCCTCTTTATAGTTTGCTTCCGCTTCATGGTCCTGTCCGTTATATAATTCTTCATAAAATTCTCTGATTCTCATTATTATTTCTTCTTTATTCCTAATTTCATTTCCTTTATTATCTCTCAAGGCTACAATAACATTTCTCACTCCCGATTTTACATTTAGTTTTCCTCCTGACTCTAGTGCTTCCTCTATTCTCTTTATTTTCTTTTCCTCCAGCCACTCGGCTATCTTCTTTCTGATCAGTTTACATAATTCTTTATACTCTATGCTTTTTGTTCCTGTTCTCTTCAATTTTCTCCTTTTCTCCATAAGTCTTTTTATGTTATTTGGTAAATTTCTACAGTTTTCTTGTGTATATCTTTCTTCTCTTTGAATTTCCTCAGCAGTTTTCTTCAGTGCCTCATTTAGGTCAGAGACTATTTGTAAATAATTTATCTCTTCATTTTTCATATCAAGTTTACTGGCTAACTTTTCTTCAAAACCTTTTTTCTGTAGCTCTTTAGATTTAATTTGTTTTGTGGTCTTCTTTTGAACAAAATAGCGCTTTCTTCCTTCTTCCTTTCTAAAAACAACTCCTACAGCTCTATGGTCACTTCCTAAATTTATTTGCTTCACAACTTCCACATTTTCTACGTTGTTACCTCTGTTGGTTAAAATAAAGTCTATTTCGTTTTTGGTCATCATATCTGGAGATATCCAGGTCCATTTATCTTCCTCTGATTTTTGGTAGAAGGTGTTGAGAATTTTAAAATTATTTCCCTCTGCAAATTGTATCAAGTGCTCGCCTCTCTCATTTCTTGTACCTATTCCATGTTTTCCTATGCACTTCTCGTTTCTGCATATTCCTACTTTTGAATTGAAATAATATCGATAATATCGAGAAAAAAATATCGTTATCGAATACCCACACTAAATGGATTAAATTTGCTTGTTTTGTAGGTTAAAATCATTTAATACTGTAAAATAATACTGATGAGTTCCAATAAGAACAAAACACGTGTCTTAAGTTGCTTTGTATAGTTCGTATTGATTTTCTGAAATATTGTAATGTATGATTTATAGGTAATAGCATTAATAAAATAATAATTAATATATGATAGGTACAGGTACCTATAGCCTACAACACAATGCACTTAAGACTAAGACACTGCCTTAATAGAGTTAATAGCGTGACAGTCGTGACACCTACACCTAAACTAAACTTATATCCCCATCAGATCTGTTCTATTGAAATTATGAAATACAGTCGAACCTGGATAAACAGGAATTGAAGGGACCGCCAATCTATTCCTCTTTATAGAGGTTTCCTCTTTAAAAAGGTTTCCTCTTTAGGGAGGTTCCAAATTTCGTTTTCCTGCTTCTAGAGGTTCATTAAAATACAGGTCGAGAGGAATATTGTCCTACGGTTAGTGGTTTACATGGTTGTTTTTTAAATCACAGTGCTGGGGTTCGATTCTTCAAGCTGCGAAATTTTAATAAGAAAATAAATTTACTGACCATAATGTAAGGTTTCATGGGGTTGTTTATTTTTTAAGTACTTCTGCGAAGAATGTACCTAGGTAAACAAAAAAATGTTAGCATAAATGTATACATGAGATTAGTGAGGGACAAAGAAACTGTCGAGTGTAGTTTGTTTCCAGGTTGATTTAGTGCATGAGATTGCTTTTTCTAAAGCATACACACGATCAAAGTTCACTAATTCAGAACCTGAACATCCTTCAAAATATCTGTGTACCAAAGCTAGTGCACTCAAAGCTTCACTTTTGGATGGAAAAACGGTTTCACTTTTAGCAGACTCCTCGCTAGTTTCTTCATTTTCATCAGCTGGGTCTTGACTTCCACTTGCAATGGCTATAATGTCCGCATCTGAAAGTTCTCCGCTCACTGCAACATTGTCATCAAAGTTCACAAACTCATCAAAGGTCAGATTGTCTGACCCCTCTGGCAAGAGGGAACTCCATTGGACAGGATCAATATCTTCCGTGAGAATTAATGAGTGAGAATTAATTTCATAAGCGACACATTGTGTGCAAGATTAAACAAGTCACAACAAAGTCCTGTTTAAAGAAGTTTGGCGAAATGGTTTTCCTGTTTATAGAGGCTCGCTCGATCCAAATTCCTCTTTACAGAGGTTCAGATGAAACAGTTTTCCTCTTTATAGAGGCTCCCAACCGCGGGGCGACGAGTTTCCGAAAAAACATACTATTCGTCTTTATAGAGGCTCGAATTTCCTGTTTAACCAGGTTTTTGGTCAAAAAATGAAGGGGCCACGATTTCCTTCCTTTTAATAGGGGTTTCCTCTTTATCCAAGTTCTCTTTATCCAGGTTCGACTGTAATTAAAATATCGAAGTTCGATATATATCGGAATATCGATACTTTCGTTTCGATAAATATCGGATATCGATACTTTGCTTCCGATAGTATCGATATCAAAAATATCGATATTGTGATTCGATATTGGCATCCCTATGATTTCCCTCATTTGTTAATTCAGGCACGGACTCGTGTCATGAGGTCATGACTCACGCGCACGGAAATGAACGCTTTTCAGAGGTTATTCGTCTGCCATTAGGAAGGCTGTATGTAGGTATTTATAATTTTATTTTTATAGTTATTTAACGCGCCATCGACGATGTCACAAAATAAATGCGGGAATGTGGCCACGACCATATCTTTCAACATCCGTGAGATATTTTCTAGCGCGTAAATTTTGAATTTGAAATTTGAATTGTTCAAATTGTTCGAAATCGTAAATTCTGTAAAACAAAACGTATTATAAAATAACTGAACTTCTCAGTATCTCAGCTCACTGTCATGATCCGTTTTTTTTTTTATCCTATTAAATCACCTATAGATAGTGAGAATGGGTCGACATGAACATGAACGTTCTCATAGGTAAGTAAAACGTACACCAGTGTCTGTAGGGATTCTATCCAAATCTTCAACTCTTACCCTGAAACAGTTAGGCTCAAGATAATTATTGAATCATAGTGACAGTTATGACCAAATTGGGATATAAACTGTCCACCAATTACAATGGCTTCTGAAACCCTGGGATTGGCCTTTAAATTGACCTGGTATAATACTTTCAAAATCTGGAGTATAATCATTGATGATTTAGATTTCTATGGGATGGGCAAGTTAGAACACATACCAAAAACATCTGAAGTAGCTATTGTTTCATGGCTTCCAAATAATAAAAGCTGTGAAACATTCACTTCTTGTCTTATTTATTAATTAAAAGGTTCCCAGTTTTCTGATCATCTCCTATGTAAGCAAGACTATCCCCTTAAAATGGTCTATTTATTCCACCTCCAGATCTTCTACCCACACCAGTTCAAAACAAAAGGAGAGTAAATCCAGTTCAAGAGATCAGTACTCCAGTTCTAGTCACAAGGACAGTGAACATAGATTAGAACGAAGCAGACATGAGGAATCTTCTAGTCGGAATTCAAAACATGAACCTTCACACAGTCGGAATTCTCGGAAAGATGAGTCATCTAGATCACATCATCAAAAATTCAGGAAAGAGTCTCAATCCTCCTCCAAAACACATCCTAAAGGCTCCAAACATAGACAGTAAGATCTTATTTTGTGTTACAATAATGATAGGTAGGTAACCCATCAAAGAAATATTCTACTGTGTTAGTTAGTTAAATAAATAAATGTGTTATTGTGTAATGATCATGATAGGTATCACAATTTTAGTGGGTAGTGCAGAATTATAAGGTCTTTCCATTAATATCCTAACTCACATTAAAGTAAGTACTTGTTTTTGTCCACAATATATGAGTGTATCCAATCACATCCAAAGTATGTACAATTTTACATAGTCAAACCTCTAGCTCTGCTGGGATTTGAATTGAACTCAGGTCACCATGCATGCTAGCCTATTGTGCTACACCACTCAGCCATAGTGACCAGTTACATAGTTCGTAAAATAAGTTTTTTGATTCTGGAACAAAGATCATCTATGTACAAATACTTGTACAATCTTTAGTGATTAGCCAATGCTCAATCCAAGGCAGTGGTTGATCAAATCTACAGTACAGTGCACTGGTAGTCAAGTGGTTAATGCTGTAATGCACTAGTCTGATAATCCAGGTAGTGAAAGGATCTGTTGGTTTGAATCCCACCCAGTGCATGAATTCTTCCTCATTTATTTGAGTTTGAGACCACATGATAAAATGAGACCCCAAGTGTTAGGTGGTAGAAAATGCTTTGAGTATTAGTCTTGCCTGGTGGTTACCTTCCACTGAAGAGTGTTATTATTATTTTTTAAACTTTATTTGTACATAAGGTTGTCACTGTGGCTGAGTGAGGTAGCACACTAGGTGTTGTAAGTATGGTGACCTGAAGCAGTTTTTTTTTTAACTGAATGAAGTGAACTGGAGCTGACCTGGTCACTGAAACTCACTTTTTTTTTATTTGACCGGACCAAGAAATCTTGACCAGAGTGGACCAGCTCATTTGAGCAGTCATGGCTTTTGGTTCGGTAAGAAGAAGAAGTGCATAAATTTTGAATGCAAAATTGAAAAAATACTGATTTCTTTAATTTTTTTACTCTTTAAATTTTGGTTGACCAGAACTGAACGTTCGGTCTTGTTCAGGCTTTTTGTTTAATTAAAAAAAAAAAAAAAAAAGCTTCTGGGGTCAATCCTCAGTAGGGCAGGATTTTTTTTTACTTTGTAGCTTCTTTGATGTGAGCAGCAACCAGTGGCGGAATCAAAGGCAAAAATAAAATAATAATGGGGAAATTAAAGATACACAAAAGTCCTACTATCCTGTGCTACCCACTAAAATTGTGATATAATAACACAAAGAAACATATTTCTTTATAGAAACTCATTGTACCTTATTTTTTGACATGATCTCCCTTGATTTCACAAACTTATGACAGCACTTGGGTAACATCTCTATACCTGTCAAAAAGTAGTAGTTTGCATCTTTGCTGTCGAAATGCTCCAAAACAGCTGACTTGATCTCTTCATCGCCTCCAAAAAAAATTCCACACAGCTCAGATTTGAGTTTTGAAACAAAATAAAAGTCACTTGGGGCTAGGTCTGGACTATAAGGGGGGGGTAGGGGGTATCTCAGTGAAGCCACATTCTTGCACAGCAGTCTTTGCCACGACAGCTGGGTGCACAGGGGCATTGTCATGGAGAAGGAGAACACCTCCAGCTAGCTTTCCACGCCTGTTTACCTTGATGGAGTCTCATAATTTATGCAAAAGTGTTGCATAATAAGCTGCATTAACATAATAAGCAGTATTTCTTAATTTAAAATCCACAAGGAGGACACCCTTGCAGTCCCAAAAAACGGTGGCCATGACCTTTTTGGTGGACTGGGTGACCATGACCTTCCTGGGCGGGTCTTTGCCCGGTTTTCTCCACTCCATCGACTAATTTTTGCTAAGAGGGTCATAATAGAGAACCATAGTCTCATCTCCAGTCACAATTGACTTCAAGAACTGGTCAGGCTTCTCCTCATATTCTCTCAGAAACTCCTTACTGCATGCAACTCATTGTTGCTTCTGAGTGCTGGAAAGAAGTCGGGGCACCCATCTTGCACCCTCATTGCTCATGTGCAAATGGTCGGTTATGATATCAAATACAGTTGATTTGGAAAGGTCAAGTCTTGCTGCTATTTCCTTCGCCTTCAATCGCCGGTCTCCGTCAAGCTCCAGCTCCACACAGTCAATAGTGTCTTGATCAGTCACCTCCACAGGCCTCCCTGACCTTGGATCATCCTCAAGCGATTCCCACCCACATTTGAACTTTTGGCACCACTTTGTCACACAAGAAAATGATTTGAGTTGGTTTAAGACCCTCTTTAGTGAAAAACTTTATCACCACACGGACTCAATTTTAAACATGGTAAAAATGCACTCGGAACTTCAAGATAGGCACCCTGTCAAATTAAGACTAAATACAATACCTGAAAATTAACTTCTTTTGATAATCATCAGAGAGTGTATGACATGCAAAAACTTTGTGTAAACTTGTCTACATTAACCCTTTGTTGGTCAGGTCACGAACTTTTGGAACCAACCTCGTTAATTGTATTACCTCTGAAACTGTCTGATCTTAATGATATGTGACATAGTTGTGGCCACTGTGGCAGAGCGAGTTAGCGCGCTAGGCATTGCACACATGGTGACCTGGGTTCGATTCCCAGCGGGGGAGGATTTTTTCTGCTCTGTACTTGGATGTTCGGGGTCCACTCATACCTCGTGAAGAAAAATGAGTAGCTGCTTTAATGTGAAGTAGCGACCAGTGGCAGAATCTTAGGCAAAAAAATAATACAAGATATTGTAAATTATAAAGTGGTAAAGTCCTATGATTCTGCGCTACCCACTAAAATTGTGACATAATAACACAAAGAAAAAGCATTATTATTATTATTATTAGTTGCTCAAAGTCGAGATGGTTTTAGTATTTAAAAAATAGCATTTTCTACCTGAAACAGTAAATTGTTTCTGAACCAATTAGATTTGATTTTTATTTCTGAACCAATTTAGCCAAAATATTTTCTAGTCACTCATGAAATGTTAAGAAAAAATATTTGGCCATTGAGATTGCTCAATTTACAAAAGTTGAGCTTTTTAAGTACCTACCAAAGAGTCTCAGAAAAATATTTAAAGGGAAAGAGAAAAAAATTATGGGTTTTCTCTTTGATCAAGTCTTTGTAGTCGTACGATTGCGAACAGTCCTCCGCACAAAAATGTGAGAGAAAGATAAAAATAATAACAGAGGAAAAGAGGCTGCGGATAAATTAGATGAGGTTAAATTAGAAATCTATTGCCTTCATCTTGAAAATCTCCAGAAAGATTTGCAAAAATTTTTTGAAGACCTAGCAGTTTTAAAAGTGTTATTGAATCTTTTCACAGCGGATCTATCCATGGTCCCAGAATTTATTCAAGAGTATATAATATAGCCCTCTGTCACCCCTATGGAGCATGGGCCTCAAGAGTATATAATATACAGGGTGAGCATAAAGTCTCACCCCACCCCCCGTATCTCGAGAATGGCTGAAAATACAAGAAAACGCAAAAACACGTATCCCTTCGATTTCAGGAGGATTAATTTTTAGCCAAAAAAAATTTGCCTACACGGCCCCAGTCAGGCTGGGCATGGACCAACTTTAAAATCTTAAATAGAATGGTATGTCTTGTGGCATATTGTTTTAAAGGTCTCATAGAGATCAAATCATTCCAACAAATTTCAGTGATCTACGACTTACTATTCTCGAGATACAGGGTCGGACGTCCTGCGTAATATCCATATATTTTGACCTATAACTCGTTGACCGTAAATTCCAGAAAAATGAAATTTGTTGATAATAACTCCTTATGGCAAGAACTTTCGAACAAGTTAAAACTTGATTTGTTTTTTCGTTAAATTTTTTTGGACTGTTCGTCCGGCTGGCTGACGAAACTGACCAGAAACTAACATCAACAGAGTATGTCGAGTTATAACTTTTTCGACAGGGCTTGTCATAAGGAGTTATTATTAAAAAGAAAAAATTTCTCCATAATTTACGGTTAACGAGTTATAGGTCAAAGTATATGGATATTACGCAGGACGTCCGACCCTGTGTCTCAAGAACGGTAAGTTGTAGGTCACTGAAATTTGTTGGAATGAACTTCTCTTTATGAGACCTTTAAAACGATATGCCACAAGACATACCATTCTATTTAAGATTTTAAAGTTGGTCGATGCCCAGCCTGACTGGGGCCGTGTAGGCAAATTTTTTTTAGCTAAAAATTAATCCTCTTAAAATCGAAGGGATACGTGTTTTTGTGTTTTCTTGTATTTTCAGCCATTCTCGAGATACGGGGGGTGGGGTGAGACTTTATGCTCACCCTGTATATTAAATATATATCTCCCTTGCCTTTTCCTTTATAAATCTAGTGACTTCTGGGGTCGGCTCTTCTGGTGCGCAGATTGTAAATTCTTCTATTTGCTATGTCTTCTTCAGGTATGTTGTTTCTTTCTAATCTCTTTTGTTGGTGTCTTATACATTTGTGACACTCCTGCTGACATTCTTAACATTTTCATCTCTGTAGTTTCCATTTTCTTATTATAAGTTTCATACATTGTCCATGCTTCCGTTCCATATAATAATGCTGGTCTCACAATGGTCTTATAAATTTTTCCCTTCAACTTCATTGGTATTTTCTTATCGCATAAAACTCCTGTCATTGATCTAAACTTGGGCTCCATCCAATCTACACTCGGCTATCAACATCATTTTTGCACGTTCCATCTTTGCTAATGACTGATCCAAGGTATTTGAAAGTCTCACATGTTGGTATAATGTCTCCTACAAAGAAAGCTTATACTGTCAGTACCAAAGTCCACAGCCACATTATTTACTTCGTGGACAAAAGAAGTAAAAACAAAGCTAAATATTAAAGTCAGTGAACTATGCCTTCCAACTACAGTAGAACCCCGTTATTATGAACCCCAATATTATGAACCTCGGATAAAATGAATGAAATAAATGAAATGTTGGGAAATCACTAGCTGAAAGCTCCTGTCGCTACAACAACAACCAAACATACATGCCTCGAAAAATTATCTGATGGAAGACAAAATCAACAAACAAAACTTTTAGAAAATATTTGTATTGGTCAGATTCACTGTCCATTGTCCATGAACAGGGTGTAACTCAATTAGATGTCTACGCAAAATGAAGTTGTAGGACAATTCTATCGAAACTTAGATTTTATCTTGAAGCATTTCAGAGAAAACCGCCATTTTAGTCTTAATCCCACCGTTACTAAGTATAACATTTTAATTTGGTAATGGTAATGGTAATGGTGCTCAAAGGCACTTGTATGTACGGAAAGAGTCCATATAAACATGTAACAAATAACAAAAGTTAAAAAATAAAATACAATACAAAATTAGAAAATAATCTTTCAAATTTAATTTAGAATATTTCTCAACATTTTGTCTCAAAATTGTTGCAAAGTGGTACAAAGCAATGTTTCAGGCAGTGTTAATTAATCTCATTTGATTCTAAAGGAAAATTGGAACATGAAATGTTGCACTGATGTTGCATGTGTTGCAAATGTTCCCAGCCTTATGAGTTTTTTATTTACAAAAATGCAGTCACCTGTTTTGCAAGTTTCCAGAACAGGCAAATACTGGCTTTAACCCAAATCTACATTAAGCTTGAAAGTAATATGAACCAAAAAAGTTCTGTATTTTTTTTCTTCTTTTTATATATTGGGTTTAACCTCGTTTTCAACTGTATTGTCATATCATGGCGGGGGTGTTATCCTCAATTCGTAGGAATCTCACAAACTTGAATTTAATCCAAATTTATTGTCAATGTGTTCTTTTCCCTTTTAGCAAATCATCCAGTTCTTCCTCGTCTTCATCATCCGAGAGCTCAGTAGATTCTGAGAAAGAGCTTCGCCTCTTAAGGCAGCTAGCAGAGGAGAGGGAGAGAAAACTGAGAGAGAAAAAGAAACTCAAGGAGTTAGCCAAAGCCACAGAAACACCCGAAGAGAAACGTTTGAGACGGCTGCTCAAGAAAGAGGCTAAAGAAAGGTGAGAGACTTGTTTGACCTTTTCTCATTGGAAAATTTATACATTTTATAATTATAGTTCACAACTCTTCCAAATTCACGAAAAGAAAAAATACATTTTTACTTTACAATCAGACACTAAGGGCGGAATTAATAGACGTTTTTGTAATACCTCTGTGGCGCTAAGTCACGCATTGCGTACTGTGTAAGATAGGGAAAACCGACACTTACCAACGACTTAAGTTATTGATGTTGTCTATTAATTCCGCCCTAAGAGTCAGCATCAATGGAACATTGCATGCTCCAGTTCTGCTAGGATCACCAAAATTAAGCAACGTCCAGCAAGGTGAATACTTCGTGATGCTGGCATTCCGGCCAAACTTTCTGGATGCGGTTAATGTGGGTACCAGGTTTGTGAGGAAAGTACAGGTAACGTTTGACTGTGCACATTGAACAATTTATCTAAATGTGTGGTGTTTTAGAAAACCATTTAATCAACCACTACTGAACCTTATTAGAGCACATTTTCCTTCAATTGTATGCTAACTCGACGCAAGAGAGGAGTTTTAAATGTTACTTGACATCAAGCTCATAATAATTATGAGTAACAGTTTCTGATTGAAAGAAGATGTTTTTCTGACTAAAAGATGTTCTTCTGATGAAAGAAGATGTCTTTCTGACTGAATGATGTCGTCTTTCTGACTGAACGTTCCAGGCCAAGTTCCAGCAAGAACGGCAGTGTATCTTTACACGAACCGATTCACCTGGTTTTTCACACCACCATATCTTCGGTTCAATTGATATTATTAAAAAGACATTGGAAATTTCAAGAGTCTACGCAAAAAACTTTCAGAGGAAAGTAATTTTAAAATTTGCAGTTTTGTCACTGACTGACTGACTCACTGACAGATCATCAAAATTATGAGGCACTTCCCGACTACCTAAAAAGGTGAAATTTTGCATGTTGTTAGAGTGAACCACTGAGCGCGCGATTAGCTCAGTGGTTAAGCACTCGCTTGCCATGCGGAAGGTCCCGGGTTCGAACCCCCGCGCCGACAAAAATTTGTATTCTTAATTTGGTTACAATTGTTTGTAAGGGATACCTTCCGGTGCGCTCGTGTTGACCCAGCACCTAAATGGGAAGTATTGTGTCACTTCTCGCCCATCAGAGGGGAGGCATACTACGGGATGGGCAGGCTACAACACAGACCACAAGCGTCTACAGTAGCTCCTGTTTCATGGCTACGAAATAAAAAAGGCTGTGAAACACTCATCTTTAAAAGAAAAAAAAAAAAAAAAAAGTTTATTGTAAAAATACAGGGAAAAATCTGAAAACCAGAAGTTTCATACTTATTATGCTGTTAAACGGTGTTGGTTTAGGGAGGAAGTATACTCGATATGGATCCAAATTATGAGGTACTTTCCGACTACCTATAAAGTTGAAAATTTGCATGGTGGTAGGGTTTACTGTAAAAATACAGGGAAAAATCTGAAAACAGGAACTTTCATACTTATTATGCTGTTAATCTTTGTCGTTTTAGGGAGTATATTAAAGTGAAGAATCCTGAAATTTTTAATAAGAAATAATGAAACTGCATGTACTGAGCTCTGCATGTTTGTGAAACGAACCATTTACAAAAAGTAATGATATCCCACAAAAAAACTACCGTTAAAAAAAAGGGCCAAGTTCCAGAACTCCTATCGAAAAAGGTTTTGCCAATGAATGCAGTGATATCTTGTTTGCGGCCAAGTTATCTTGGTACTAAACAATTTCTTTTTATTAAAACCCGTTTTCTGAGTTCCTCATTTTGTATGTTTTTAACTGCAAATGTGATCGGTTATACAGGGTGAGCATAAAGTCCCACCCCACCCCCCGTATCTCGAGAATGGCTGAAAATACAAGAAAACGCAAAAACCCGTAAGCCTTAATTTTCAGGGGGATTAATTTTCAGCCAAATTTTTTTTGCCTACACGGCCCCAGTCAGGCTGGGCATGGACCAACTTTAAAATCTTAAATAGAATGTTATGTCTTGTGGCATATTTTTTTAAAGGTCTCATAAAGAGAAGTTCATTACAAAAAATTTCAGTGGGCTACGACTTACCGTTCTAGAGATACAGGGTCGAACGTCCGGCGTAATATCCATATATTTTGACCTATAACTCGATAACCGTAAATTATAGGAAAATGAAATTTGTTGATAATAACTCCTTATGACAAGCCCTGTCGAAAAAGGTATAACTCGACATACTCTGTTGATATTAGTTTCTGGTCGGTTTCGTCAGCCAGCCGGACGAACAGTCCGAAAATTTTTAACGAAAAAACAAATCAAGCTTTAACTTGTTCGAAAGTCCTTGCCATAAGGAGTTATTATCAACAAATTTAATTTTTCTGGAATTTACGGTCAACGAGTTATAGGTCAAAATATATGGATATTACGCAGGACGTCCGACCCTGTATCTCAAAAACGGTAAGTCGTAGCTCACTGAAATTTGTTGTAATGAAATTATCTCTATGAGACCTTTAAAACAATATGCCACAAGACATACTATTATATTTAAGATTTTAAAGTTGGTCCATGCCCAGCCTGACTGGGGTCCTGTAGGCAATTTTTTTTTGGCTAAAAATTAATCCCCCCAAAAATTAAGGAATACGGGTTTTTGCGTTTTCTTGTATTTTCAGCCATTCTCGAGATACGGGGGGTGGGGTGAGACTTTATGCTCACCCTGTATATGAAATATTACGACAATATGTAGGTGTACAAAATGACAATATAGCTACCACAAAGAGCGAAACTGGTTTAGTTACAGGATAGTTTGCAGTTAAAAACATACAAAATGAGGAACTCAGAAAACGGATTTTAACAAAAAGAAATCGGTCAGTACCAAGATAACTTGGCCGCAAACAAGATATCACTGCATTCATTGGCTAAACCTTTTTGGATAGGAGTTCTGGAACTTGGCAATTTTTTTAACGGTAGTTTTTTTGTGGCTGTCGTCTTTCTGACTGAATGATGTAGTCTTTCTGACTGAACAATAATGTCTTTCTGACTGAATGATGTAGTCTTTCTGACTGAACAATAATGTCTTTCTGACTGAACAATAATGTCTTTCTGACTGAACAATAATGTCTTTCTGACTGAATGATGTAGTCTTTCTGACTGAACAATAATGTCTTTCTGACTGAACAATAATGTCTTTCTGACTGAATGATAATGATAATAATAATATCGCCTTATTTATACTGCCCGAGTAGGACTATTAAAGTCCCATTATTCCAGCAGTAAGTCCAAGACATTTTATTATGTGGTAAAAATCCCAAATGGGAGGATAACATGTCATGTCCCGGCTGGGTTTCGAACCCACGACCTCTGGAATCTTTGGATTCACAGAGTGCCGTATTTACCACTGAGCTACCGGGACAGATATGATGTCTGTCGTCTTTCTGACTGAAAAATGTTGTCTTTCTGACAGAAAGATGATATATTTCTTATTCAGTTTATCCTTGGATAGGGTTTTATTTTCTCTACAATATTTCTACCCACAGAAAGCGCAAGGAGCAGATGGGCTGGGACCAGGACTACATGCATTACACGAACAGTGACAACCCTTTCGGTGACAGCAACCTGCTCAACAACTTCAAGTGGAACAAGAAGCTGGATAAAGAGGGGTTGACGGGAGTGAGTGAGACAGAGCTACTGGAGCAGAACAGGAAGAAGATGGAGGAGAACAAGCGAGAGCTGGAGAAGGTGAGAAAAGAAAACAAGATAGTGTAGGGGTTGAGGGGAGTGAGTGAGACAGAGCTACTGGAGCAGAACAGGAAGAAGATGGAGGAGAACAAGCGAGAGCTGGAGAAGGTGAGAAAAGAAAACAAGATAGTGTAGGGGTTGAGGGGAGTGAGTGAGACAGAGCTACTGGAGCAGAACAGGAAGAAGATGGAGGAGAACAAGCGAGAGCTGGAGAAGGTGAGAAAAGAAAAGAAAACAAGATAGTGTAGGGGTTGAGGGGAGTGAGTGAGACAGAGCTACTGGAGCAGAACAGGAAGAAGATGGAGGAGAACAAGCGAGAGCTGGAGAAGGTGAGAAAAGAAAACAAGATAGTGTAGGGGTTGAGGGGAGTGAGTGAGACAGAGCTACTGGAGCAGAACAGGAAGAAGATGGAGGAGAACAAGCGAGAGCTGGAGAAGGTGAGAAAAGAAAAGAAAAGAAGATAGTGTAGGGGTTGAGGGGAGTGAGTGAGACAGAGCTACTGGAGCAGAACAGGAAGAAGATGGAGAAGGTGAGAAAAGAAAAGAAAACAAGATAGTGTAGGGGTTGAGGGGAGTGAGTGAGACAGAGCTACTGGAGCAGAACAGGAAGAAGATGGAGAAGAACAAGCGAGAGCTGGAGAAGGTGAGAAAAGAAAACAAGATAGTGTAGGGGTTGAGGGGAGTGAGTGAGACAGAGCTACTGGAGCAGAACAGGAAGAAGATGGAGGAGAACAAGCGAGAGCTGGAGAAGGTGAGAAAAGAAAACAGAATAGTGTAGGGGTTGAGGGGAGTGAGTGAGACAGAGCTACTGGAGCAGAACAGGAAGAAGATGGAGGAGAACAAGCGAGAGCTGGAGAAGGTGAGAAAAAAGAAAACAAGATAGTGTAGGGGTTGAGGGGAGTGAGTGAGACAGAGCTACTGGAGCAGAACAGGAAGAAGAGGAGAAGGTGAGAAAAGAAAACAAGATAGTGTAGGGGTTGAGGGGAGTGAGTGAGACAGAGCTACTGGAGCAGAACAGGAAGAAGATGGAGGAGAACAAGCGAGAGTGGAGAGGTGAGAAAGAGAAACAAGATAGTGTAGGGGTTGAGGGGAGTGAGTGAGACAGAGCTACTGGAGCAGAACAGGAAGAAGATGGAGGAACAAGCGAAGCTGGAGAAGGTGAGAAAAGAAAAAACAAGATAGTGTAGGGGTTGAGGGGAGTGAGTGAGACAGAGCTACTGGAGCAGAACAGGAAGAAGATGGAGAGAGAAACAAGCGAGGTGGAGAAGGTGAGAAAAGAAAAGAAACAAGATAGTGTAGGGGTTGAGGGGAGTGAGTGAGACAGAGCTACTGGAGCAGAACAGGAAGAAGATGGGAGAACAAGCGAGAGCTGGAGAAGGTGAGAAAGAAAGAAAACAAGATAGTGTAGGGGTTGAGGGGAGTGAGTGAGACAGAGCTACTGGAGCAGAAAAAGTGGAGAACAGCGAGGTGGAGAAGGTGAGAAAAAAGAAAACAAGATAGTGTAGGGGTTGAGGGGAGTGAGTGAGACAGAGCTACTGGAGCAGAACAGGAAGAAGATGGAGGAAACAAGCGAGAGCTGGAGAAGGTGAGAAAAGAAAACAAGATAGTGTAGGGGTTGAGGGGAGTGAGTGAGACAGAGCTACTGGAGCAGAACAGGAAGAAGATGGAGGAGAACAAGCGAGAGCTGGAGAAGGTGAGAAAAGAAAACAAGATAGTGTTGAGGGGTTGAGGGGAGTGAGTGAGACAGAGCTACTGGAGCAGAACAGAAGAGAGATGGAGAAGGTGAGAAAAGAAAACAAGATAGTGTAGGGGTTGAGGGGAGTGAGTGAGACAGAGCTACTGGAGCAGAACAGGAAGAAGATGGAGAAGGTGGAGAAAAGAAAACAAGATAGTGTAGGGGTTGAGGGGAGTGAGTGAGACAGAGCTACTGGAGCAGAACAGGAAGAAGATGGAGGAGAACAAGCGAGAGCTGGAGAAGGTGAGAAAAGAAAACAAGATAGTGTAGGGGTTGAGGGGAGTGAGTGAGACAGAGCTACTGGAGCAGAACAGGAAGAAGATGGAGGAGACAGCGAGAGCTGGAGAAGGTGAGAAAGAAAAAAACAAGATAGTGTAGGGGTTGAGGGGAGTGAGTGAGACAGAGCTACTGGAGCAGAACAGGAAGAAGATGGAGGAGAACAAGCGAGAGCTGGAGAAGGTGAGAAAAGAAAACAAGATAGTGTAGGGGTTGAGGGGAGTGAGTGAGACAGAGCTACTGGAGCAGAACAGGAAGAAGATGGAGGAGAACAAGCGAGAGCTGGAGAAGTGAGAAAAGAAAACAAGATAGTGTAGGGGTTGAGGGGAGTGAGTGAGACAGAGCTACTGGAGCAGAACAGGAAGAAGATGGAGGAGAACAAGCGAGAGCTGGAGAAGGTGAGAAAAGAAAACAAGATAGTGTAGGGGTTGAGGGGAGTGAGTGAGACAGAGCTACTGGAGCAGAACAGGAAGAAGATGGAGGAGAACAAGCGAGAGCTGGAGAAGGTGAGAAAAGAAAAGAAAACAAGATAGTGTAGGGGTTGAGGGGAGTGAGTGAGACAGAGCTACTGGAGCAGAACAGGAAGAAGATGGAGGAGAACAAGCGAGAGCTGGAGAAGGTGAGAAAAGAAAACAAGATAGTGTAGGGGTTGAGGGGAGTGAGTGAGACAGAGCTACTGGAGCAGAACGGGGAAGAAGAAGGAGAAGGTGAGAAAAGAAAACAAGATAGTGTAGGGGTTGAGGGGAGTGAGTGAGACAGAGCTACTGGAGCAGAACAGGAAGAAGATGGAGGAGAACAAGCGAGAGCTGAGAAGTGAGAAAAGAAACAAGATAGTGTAGGGGTGAGGGGAGTGAGTGAGACAGAGTACTGGAGCAGAACAGGAAGAAGATGGAGGAGAACAAGCGAGAGCTGGAGAGGTGAAAAGAAAAGAAACAAGATAGTGTAGGGTTGAGGGGAGTGAGTGAGACAGAGCTACTGGAGCAGAACAGGAAGAAGATGGAGGAGAACAAGCGAGAGCTGGAGAAGGTGAGAAAAAAAGAAAACAAGATAGTGTAGGGGTTGAGGGGAGTGAGTGAGACAGAGCTACTGGAGCAGAACAGGAAGAAGATGGAGGGAACAAGCGAGAGCTGGAGAAGGGAAAAGAAAAACAAGATAGTGTAGGGGTTGAGGGGAGTGAGTGAGACAGAGCTACTGGAGCAGAACAGGAAGAAGGAAACAAGCGAAGTGGAGAAGGTGAGAAAAGAAAACAAGATAGTGTAGGGGTTGAGGGGAGTGAGTGAGACAGAGCTACTGGAGCAGAACAGGAAGAAGATGGAGGAGAACAAGCGAGAGCTGGAGAAGGTGAGAAAAGAAAACAAGATAGTGTAGGGGTTGAGGGGAGTGAGTGAGACAGAGCTACTGGAGCAGAACAGGAAGAAGATGGAGGAGAACAAGCGAGAGCTGGAGAAGGTGGAAGAAAAAAACAAGATAGTGTAGGGGTTGAGGGGAGTGAGTGAGACAGAGCTACTGGAGCAGAACAGGAAGAAGATGGAGGAAACAAGCGGATGGAGAAGGTGAGGAAAAGAAAACAAGATAGTGTAGGGGTTGAGGGGAGTGAGTGAGACAGAGCTACTGGAGCAGAACAGGAAGAAGATGGAGAGAGAACAAGCGAGAGCTGGAGAAGGTGAGAAAAAAGAAAACAAGATAGTGTAGGGGTTGAGGGGAGTGAGTGGAGACAGAGCTACTGGAGCAGAACAGGAAAGAAGATGGAGGAGAACAAGCGAGAGTGGAGAAGGTGGAAAAGAAAAGAAAACAAGATAGTGTAGGGGTTGAGGGGAGTGAGTGAGACAGAGCTACTGGAGCAGAACGGAGAAGATGGAGAGAACAGCAGAGTGGAGAAGGTGAGAAAAGAAAACAAGATAGTGTAGGGGTTGAGGGGAGTGAGTGAGACAGAGCTACTGGAGCAGAACAGGAAGAAGATGGAGGAGAACAAGCGAGAGCTGGAGAAGGTGAGAAAAGAAAACAAGATAGTGTAGGGTTGAGGGGAGTGAGTGAGACAGAGCTACTGGAGCAGAACAGGAAGAAGATGGAGAAACAACGAAGTGAGAAGGTGAGAAAAGAAAACAAGATAGTGTAGGGTTGAGGGGAGTGAGTGAGACAGAGTATGGAGCAGAACAGAAGAAGATGGAGGAGACAACAGAGCTGGGAAGTGAGAAAAGAAAACAAGATAGTGTAGGGGTTGAGGGGAGTGAGTGAGACAGAGCTACTGGAGCAGAACAGGAAGAAGATGGAGAAGGGGTGAAAGGGGAAAAAAAAAGAAAACAAGATAGTGTAGGGGTTGAGGAGGGAGTGAGGAGACAGAGCTACTGGAGCAGAACAGGAAAAGAGGATAGGAGAACGTAGGAGTGAGGAGCTGGAAGAAGGAAGAGAGGGAAGGAAAAAGAAAACAAGATAGTGTAGGGGTTGAGGGGAGTGAGTGAGACAGAGCTACTGGAGCAGAACAGAAGAAATGGAAGAACAAGCGAAGCTGGAGAAGGTGAGAAAAGAAAAAAACAAGATAGTGTAGGGGTTGAGGGGAGTGAGTGAGACAGAGCTACTGGAGCAGAACAGGAAGAAAGAGGAGAGAGAGTGGAAAAGAAAAGAAAACAAGATAGTGTAGGGGTTGAGGGAGAGTGAGTGAGACAGAGCTACTGGAGCAGAACAGGAAAAGAAAAGGAGAAGTGAGAAGGTGAGAGAAAGAAAACAAGATAGTGTAGGGGTTGAGGGGAGTGAGTGAGACAGAGCTACTGGAGCAGAACAGGAAGAAGATGGAGGGAAGCGGAGTGGAGAAGGTGAGGAAAAGAAAAAGATAGTGTAGGGGTTGAGGGGAGTGAGTGAGACAGAGCTACTGGGGAGAGAAGGAAGAAGAGATGGAGAAGTGAGAAAGAAAAGAAAACAAGATAGTGTAGGGGTTGAGGGGAGTGAGTGAGACAGAGCTACTGGAGCAGAACAGAAGAAGATGGAGGAGAACAAGCGAGAGCTGGAGAAGGTGAGAAAAGAAAAAAAAATGTAGGTGTAGGGGTGAGGGGAAAAAGGGAGGAGACAGGAGTACTGGAGAGAAACAAGGAAGAGAGGAGGAGAACAAGACGAGAGTGGAGAAGGTGAGAGAAAGAGAAAACAGATAGTGTAGGGGTTGAGGGGAGTAGTGAGACAGAGCTACTGGAGGGAGGAGAACAAGCGAGAGCTGAGAAGGTGAGAAAAGAAACAACAAGATAGTGTAGGGTTGAGGGAGTGAGTGAGACAGAGCTACTGGAGCAGAAAAGGAAAAGAGGAGGAGAACAAGCGAGAAGCTGAGAGGGAAAGAAAAGAAAACAAGATAGTGTAGGGTTGAGGGGAGTGAGTGAGACAGAGCTACTGGAGCAGAACAGGAAGAAGATGGAGGAGAAACGAAGCTGAGAAGGGGAGAAAAGAAAACAAGATAGTGTAGGGTTGAGGGAGTGAGTAGACAGAGCTACTGGGGCAGAACAGAAAAATGGAAGGTGAGAAAAGAAAACAAATATGTAGGGTTGAGGGAGTGAGTGAACAGAAGCTACTGGAAGACAGAAAGATGGGGGGAACACGAACTGAGAAGGTGAGAAAAGAAAACAAATATGGTTGAGGGAGTGAGTGGAAAAGAGCTCTGGAGCAGAACAGAAGAAATGGGGGAGAACAGCGAGAGCTGGAGAAGGTAGAAAGAAAAAAAAGATAGTGTAGGGTTGAGGGAGTGGTACAGCTACTGGAGCAGAACAGAAGAAGAGGAGAACAAGCGAAGCTTGAGAAGGTGAGAAAAGAAACAAGATAGTGTAGGGGTTGAGGGGATGAGTGAACAGAGCTACGGACAAACAGAAGATGGAGGATGGAGGAGAACAGCGAGAGCTGGAAGGAGAAAAGAAAAGAAAACAAGATAGTGTAGGGGTTGAGGGAGTGAGTGAGACAGAGACTGGAGCAAACAGGAAAAGATGGAGGGGAACAAGCGAGAGCTGGAGAAGGTGAGAAAAGAAAACAAGATAGTGTAGGGTTGAGGGGAGTGATGAGACAGAGCTTACTGGAGCAGAACGAAAATGGAGAGAACAACGAGAGCAGGAAAGGTGAGAAAAGAAAACAAGATAGTGTAGGGTGAGGGATTGATGAACAGAGCTACTGGGGCAGAACAGAAGAAGATGGAGGAGAACAAGCAAGCTTGGAGAAGGTTAGAAAGTAACAAGATAGTGTAGGGGTTAGGGGATAAATGAACAGACTTACTAGCAAACAGGGTAGAAAGTGGAGGAGAACAACGAGAGCTGAGAAGTAGAAAAAAAACAAATAGTGTAGGGGTTTAGGGATGAGTGAGACAGAGCTCTGACAAGAAAAAAAGAATGGAGGAAACAAACGAGAGCTGAGAAGGGGAGAAAAAAAAACAAGATATGTAGGGGTTGAGGGGGTAGGAACAGAGCTACGGCAAACAGGAAAAGGAGAAACGAGACTGGAGAAGGGAAAAAAAAAGAAAACAAATAGGTAGGGTTAGGGGGTGATAACAGAGCTACTGAGCAAACGGGAAAAAGGAGGAAAACAAGCGAGAGCTGGAGAAGGTAGAAAAAAAAACAAATAGGTAGGGGGTTTAGGGATGATGGAAAAACACGGGGCAAACAGAAGAAGTGGAGAAAAAGGGGGAGAAAAGGGGAAAAAAAACAAGATATGTAGGGGTTAGGGGGGGTAAAAACAGGGACAAACAAAAAAGAGGAAAAAGGGGTGGGAAAAAAAGAAAAAAGATAGTGTAGGGGGGGGGAGTATGAGACAGAGCTACTGGGCAGAACAGAAGAAGATGGAGAAAAGGGTGGGAAAAAGAAAACAAGAAGTGGGGGGTTTAGGGGAGGGTGGGGAAAAAGCTTCGGAGCAAACAGGAAAAAGGGGGAAAAAAAGGAGGGGGAAAATGAAAAAGAAAAAAAAACAAAAATGTAGGGTTTGGGGGTGATGAAACAAGCACGGGGCGAACGGAAAGAAGAAAAGGAGGGGAAAGGGGGAAAAAAAAAGAAAAAAAGTATTAGGGGTTGAGGAGTGGGTGAGAAGAGACTGGACAAACAGGGGGAGGGGAAAAAGGGGTGAGAAAAAAAAAAAAAAAAAAAGTGTGGGGGTTAGGGAGTGAGTGAACAGACTACGGGGAACAGAAGAAAGGAGAAGGGAAAAAGAAAAAAACAAGATTGTAGGGTTGGGGGGAAAGGGTGAACGGCTACGGGGCAAAAAGAAAAATGGGGGAAGGGGAGAAAAGAAACAAGTATGTAGGGGGGAGGGGGTGATTTGGGCAAGCTACTGGACAGAAAAAAAGAAAGGAAAGGGAGAAAAGAAAAAAAATAGTTGGGGTTAGGGGGGTGAGGAGACGAGCACTGGAGCAAAAAGGAAAAATGGGGGGAAGGTGAAAAAGAAAAAAAAATAGTGTAGGGGTTTTGGGGGGGAGGAGACAGACACCGGGGCAACAGGGAAAAAGATGGGAAGGGGGAAAAAAAAAAAAACAAATATTGTAGGTTAGGGAGGATGAACAGAGCTACTGGAGCAAACAGGAAAAGATGGGGAAGGTGAAAAAGAAAACAAATTGTGGGGGTTTAGGGGGGTAGTAGACAAGTACTGAGCAGAAAAGGAAAAAAAGGGGAAAATGGGGGTGAAAAAAAAAACAAGATATGTGGTTGAGGGGAGTGAGTACAGAGCACAGCAAACAAAGAAGATGGAGAAGGGGAGAAAAGAAAACAAGATAGTGTAGGGGTTGGGGGGAGTGAGTGAGACAGAGCTACGGACAAAACAAAGAAGAGGGAGAAGGGGGGAACAAAAAAAAGAAAAGGGAAAACCACAAAATTTTTTAAATAACTGACAAGTTTTACACGAGCAAAATTTTGAATATGTTTTAAATTTAAAAACAAACCTTTATTGTTGATGGTTTCAACTGAAGAAAAATTAAAATTAAAACCCAGCGATTTTAAAAACTTTTTCGCAGATTTTTTTTTGGTCCCATTTTTGAAAAACCAAAGAGAGCTCGAAATCAAAGCAAAAAAATTTTATTTTTTTCATAAATTTTAAATTTCCCTTTTTAAAACTCGTTTGGGACAGATCTGCACACAATGGAAAAATTAAGAAAAATTTTCTTTTAAAGGCTTCAGGATCCTATTTTTACACTCCAAAAAAAGCGTCCAACTATGCACCCCCAAAAAAACCCAACCCAAAAATTTAAATTTATTAAAGGAAAATTCAAAATGTATTTCTCTTGATTTAAAAAATTTTTGGGCCACATTTTCAATTCAATTTAAAAATTTTAACCCTATGAGAAATTTTTTTTCCGACAACTGATCCAGTAAAACTACTAATTTTAAATACCTTTGTTACCCACGCCAAAAAAAAAAAACGAATTTTTTCATAAAATCAGTTTCAAAAACCCAGGGCCCCTTTAGTTCTACTAGGGACGTCCGGGAAAATAAGGGGGCAACTGTCGAGGGGTTTTTGGGAGGGAAAGTCTTTTTTTAAGGTTTGGGTACCGCCCTTTTAGGGGAACTCCAACGGTCACAATGACCCTTGCCCTCCAGTTCATTGGAAAAAAGTCGTCGCAGGGGCCCGTCCCCGTAACCTCTACAGGTGCCCCTTTTTTCCACCTACCGCAGGTGCGAGATTTGGACAAATTTATCACTTTGCGTAGGAATTTACCTCTGAAAACCCCCTCAGCTACTGAAAACCAAAGGACCTAGGGTTTTCACGTTCCAAGGTTTTCAAATGGGTTAAAAAAGTTTAAAGAAGGGCGCACAAACACACAGAGAAAAAAAAAAATCCCCTCTGCCGTTTCCCGAAGAACTTGTGCAGCAAGTCAATGAAAAAACGCAGCGATCGTCGTGTGACCCTTAAAACCCTATTCCCCTGATGGCCCCCCTCGGATTTTCCCTCTTTTTAAAGAAAAGGGAAAGGGGTAAAATTTGGTGGAAAAAGGGTTTTTTTAGCGACGAGGGGCTAAGGGGACTGTGGGGAAAGGGGGTGTTTTGGGGGTGGACGGAGCGGTTTCAAAGGGGGGAAAAAAGTTCGGACCCAAGAGCAGAAGTGAGTGGAAATTTTCGGTGATTATGTGGGGGAAATAAAGGACTATATTTTGGGAAATTTCCCTGTAAAAAATTTTTTGAAAAAAATATGCATTTTTTGAGTTTCAACATCAAGTGTCCCCTTACTTTTGGGCGTGGCCTCGTATAATGACTTGGGACTTTTTGGGCACCCCTCAGGTAAGCAGGACGGGTGGAGAGAGAGGGGAGAGAGCAGGGGAGAGGGGGGAAAATGGCCATGAAATCAAAGGCAAGGAGGCGGCCCCGTTGAGGAGTGGCAGCGCCAGGGAAAACCCTG
>CM044955.1:7618421-7734899 GCA_024516035.1 Bactericera cockerelli
ATTTAAAGAGTAAGTAGGTGACCATGACAAACATTACAATAATTGCAGGAACTAACTAAAAAACTAAGTAAGAAGCAAATCATAAACTTAATAAAGTCAATGACAAACTTTACTGAACTTCTTTTATATTTCAAAGTATTAAAAAACTTTCTTTTGTGTTTTGAAAATTTCCAGATGTGAAACTTTGCTGACATATTCTTACTAGCTGGTGCTGATATTATTGTCTGTAAGTAACTAAGTACTGATTTCTGTTTACTTCCCGTTAATCATTTTTGGGATATGACCACTGGCACTTTTGAGGAGACTCCTCCTCATTACATATTGAGTATTACGATTCGAATAAAATATTAAATAATAGTCATAAGCTGTTTACCCGGCGAGAATGAGACCAAGGAGGGCTCTGAGTTTCACAGCCTTTATTCAAGCAAGTTCTGGGCAAAAATAGTTCTCTAGGACGAACAAAAATATATGCTGATAGATTAGATCACAAAGGTCAAATATTGATAGATTCAGCTATCTCAAGTACTCTCATCTGTGCAAAGTAATTTATTTATCTAATAATGCTGTTAGCTGAATGTACATATCACCAGGATGAAGTGGAAAGAGATAAGAGAATAGAATAGATAAGAGAGTTTGGGTGATAAGTTTCAAGTGGACTATATAATAGGGGAGGGGGGTGTAAAGAGGACAGTTGTGTGTACGTGAGAGAGAAATATATACATACACTGTTGACAATTTTTTGCAGAAATGATCCTTTTTAATAAAAGAATATATTTTTTTTGTACTGTGTGAATTGTGGATTTAGTAAAGCAAGTGATAACAAGGGTGTCCACTTTTTAAAAGAATTTTTTAGAATCGGCTTCTGGGGTTATTCTAGCAGTAAAACTATATCAAATCATTTTTCAAAAAAAAAAAATAATAATAATAATAATAATAAATAACCTGGAAAGAAACATGAGCTTGTCAAAATATTTCTCGTCTTTTTTTTTTTTTTTTTTTTTTTTTTTTTTTTTTTTTTTTTTTTTTTTTTTTTTTTTTTAAGTGGGGTTTTAACGTCGCTTTCAACTGCCATGGTCATATCACGACGGGGGTTTTTACCCTCCATTCGCAGGAAACTCACAAACCTGCTACTCACATTGACCTCACCCAGCCTGAGTGGGCCGGGAAAAGCCAGCGTCACGAGTTAGAATTTGAATGGTCACCCATCCAAGTCTTAACCTCGCTGGATGTCGCTTAACTTCGGTGTTCTGAAGGGAACCGGTGTATTCAACATGCCATCGACGCTGGCTTCTCGTCTTTGTGTTCTGATGAAATGTAAACTTCCACCTCGTTATTAGCTGAAATTTAGCATGGTGACCAATGACAGGCTCGGTAAAGTCATGTGCTATCCAAAATGTCCACTTTTAAAAAGTTTTCACACTTAAATTTTGTGTTCTGAATAGATTTCTGGATCGAGAATTCCTTGAACTGAACCTTTCTCCATTTTCAACCTGTCAAAAATATTTTTTTTGTCCCCGCGTACTAAAAGAAGGTTCTCTATTGAATCAAAGAAATCGATTTGTTTGACAATGTTTACAGTAACTTGTATAACATTAAACCTTTAATAATTTTTGCGAGGCTGAAAAAATACATGCTTTCACATCAAAACCCATGAAATACATAAGACTTGTTTGACTGCTGAAGTAAAGGGAATTTTCAGTTTTACCTCAGCAGTATAGGTAAACAAGGTAATTTCTATTATATCAAAAGAATTGATAATCATCATTTCACCAACATGGAGTGGAGAGTGGATGAGATAAGGAAAGAGAGGGAAAGAGTGAGATGGTCGAGATGGTCTAAACTGTATTTATGAGCGTAAAGTATACTTGAGGCTGGGTCCCAGGAGGATAATATTAGGTGTAAATGCTGTGATGTCAACTCCAAGGTGAACCAAAGTCTAGCAAGGTTTAGACTTGGATGGTTACCATTCAAATTAGAGCTGTCGTGATGCTTGCTACTAGATTGAGCGCGCGATTAGCTCAGTGGTTAAACACTCGCTTGTCAAACGGAAGGTCCGGGTACAATGTCATAATTTTATTTATTACTTGACATTGAAATGGTTCATACGTACAGTGTGTATACTTTTCAAATGTACCACAAGAAACCAACCCGCAAACCACGGATTTGTGTTCTTTCGCCGTCGCAAGGGCTCCACGTCAGATAACCTGCATTATACGGTAAATAAACAATGCCTAAGACTCCTCACCTCTAGCTTGGAGCCGGTGCCCTGGACCTGCGCACGCGCGTAGCTTAGCCGCTGGCAGTCATCCTCCTCCGTGTACACCAGGGTCCCGGGTTCGAGTCTCGACTGCGGCAAATACTTGGGACTGTAGCCGCCGCTCTCGTACTCGGAGAAGCTTTCGCCCAGCACCGCCGTGATCTCGTCCCTCTCTTCTTCTCCTTCTTCCTCATCCTCATGCGGTCTCTCCTCATCGCCAGAGCTGAAAACGAGAATGGAAGAGAGGAATGACTACGGCGGTCTGATAATTCAAGGATTGCCGGTTCAAACCGCAAAGCCGACGAAAAAGTTGTTTGTAAGAGACCTTTGGGTGCGCTCGTACGTTAGACCACAAGTGTCTAAGGAAGCTCTTGTTTCATGGCTACAAAATGAAAAATCTGTGAAACACTCATAAATTTTTTTCTCCAGAAACTCACCGTTCTGAACCTGGAGAGTCCTCCTCCTCTGGCCGCCCTGGCACAGTAGAAGTCCCCGCCTCACTCTCACTCGCGCTGTTCTCTCTCCACCTTGACTCCACCCCCCGCCTGTCTCTCCTCGCCCTCAGTCTTGACCACGCCCTGTTCCGCCTTGAGCAGCTCTAGCTTGCGACGCAGGTTCTGCTGGTGGCGCTCTCGCAGCCGCGACCTGGCCATGTGAGCTGAGGACAATAAGTCACGAGATTAAACATTTTGTGCATCCTGGTGTCCTTAGGGATGGACCCCATTATGCTCACGACATTACCTTTCTGTATTGCCAGACTTATTCTTTACTTTAGAAAATTAGCAAGAAGTTAAGTGTCTCACTGGACTCTCCGTTATCAGCCACGACAACCCAAAAGACACTAACACATATCGTTGGCACCCTTAACAGGGTTGGAGTTAGAAAGTGCATCCAGCTATAAAATGTGGAAGTAGAAGTGCTAGAACCAAACAAACTCGACATGAAGACAAGGTTGACCGGTGTTTACCCGAAATATGTTTGGGAGAAGGCAAATTTAAAAAAAGAAGGTAGACAGGTAAAAGAAGCTAAGGATCCGTTGGTTCAGATCCCACCCAATGCATGAATCTATCATTATTTTTTCGACACATGACCAAAGTCATATTTATTTATTATTATTATTTTTTTAATGGAGGGAAAAATTTGCGTGATCAAACACAGGCGTGGTTTGAGAATTTAGGAGCCCGTGAAATGGTTTTCTACCCTCTAAAAAACCCCCCAGAGGATCGTTTGTTTCAATTTTGCCCCGGGACCGATTTCTCATTACCAAAGTCATACTAAAGGCACACTGAAGGTTAGGGAGTAGAAAATGCTTTGAGCATTAACCTCGCCCAAAGGTTCCTTTTCACTAAACATTCTATTATTATTATTTATAATCTCAAAGAGTCTTCTCTCTCGAAGCTAATTTATTATAAATTATATCCCTACTAGTTTAGGCATTGCCCGAATGGTGGTGACCTGGGTTCGATCCATACCTGGTGAGAAAAAGGGAGTAGCTGCTCTAATGTGAGCATCGACCAGTGGCATAATACAATATAATTGTGATATAATAACACAAGGAAACACATTTATTTATTTAACATGATTACAAATAACAAAGTTAGATATTAAATATAAAAATACGAGAGTTACCTTTCAGCTGTGACAGCAGGGTTTCCCAGTAGCCAACATCTACGTTCTCAGTCTTGCTCGAGATTTTCAGTTCGATCTGGGATTGTAGAGCCTCGAGCTGGGCAGTGGTTTTGCCCTTGAACACCGAGGCTACATCTTGGGCGACAGACTCGTGGATGCCTGAAGGTGTATCAAATAGACAGGTTAGTATTTTTTTTAGTATTTAAAAAATTGTACGAATGTGAAAGTTAATATTATTTGTACTTATGTTTTATTACGTGTAAATTCAAATGTACAAAGCTACGATATAAAAATGCTTTGAAAAACTTGTAAAAATCGACTATGGTGACTAAGTCTTATTATGTCACAAGTGTGAAGCTTGGCATTACCTATCATTTTCCAGTATCCATATTCCTTCTCGTAATGCCGCCTCTGTTGCTATCCATATAAATAGCTTCTCGTTTTACTTCACAACATTATGAGAGGAGCCTGGACATCCAAGTACAAAGAAGAAAAGTCATATGCTTCCAGGTCAAAGTGAGTGAAACTACTGATACGTGTGAGTACTTCTATTAAGTTGGCTTTGTTTACCTTCTCTCCGAGGCAACACAACACTGGAATCGTCCTGTTTCCTCAGTGAGTGCAGCTCATCCTCCAGTATAATGCTGATGTCGTCCCAGTACTCTTCATGCTGCTGCTTCTCCAACTCCCTGTATACCTGCAACAGTTGAGTAAATGAGTAATCCTCTTACCACTTGCATGCAAGCCTGGTGCTCTACTCCACTCATCCTGCTACCACTTGCATGCAAGCCTGGTGCTCTACTCCACTCATCCTCTTACCCCTTGCATGCAAGCCTGGTGCTCTACTCCACTCATCCTCCTACCACTTGCATGCAAGCCTGGTGCTCTACTCCACTCATCCTCTTACCACTTGCATGCAAGCCTGGTGCTCTACTCCACTCATCCTCTTACCACTTGCATGCAAGCCTGGTGCTCTACTCCACTCATCCTGCTACCACTTGCATGCAAGCCTGGTGCTCTACTCCACTCATCCTCTTACCCCTTGCATGCAAGCCTGGTGCTCTACTCCACTCATCCTCTTACCACTTGCATGCAAGCCTGGTGCTCTACTCCACTCATCCTCCTACCACTTGCATGCAAGCCTGGTGCTCTACTCCACTCATCCTGCTACCACTTGCATGCAAGCCTGGTGCTCTACTCCACTCATCTTACCACTTGCATGCAAGCCTGGTGCTCTACTCCACTCATCCTCTTACCACTTGCATGCAAGCCTGGTGCTCTACTCCACTCATCCTCCTACCACTTGCATGCAAGCCTGGTGCTCTACTCCACTCATCCTGCTACCACTTGCATGCAAGCCTGGTGCTCTACTCCACTCATCCTGCTACCACTTGCATGCAAGCCTGGTGCTCTACTCCACTCATCCTCTTACCACTTGCATGCAAGCCTGGTGCTCTACTCCACTCATCCTGCTACCACTTGCATGCAAGCCTGGTGCTCTACTCCACTCATCCTCTTACCACTTGCATGCAAGCCTGGTGCTCTACTCCACTCATCCTCTTACCACTTGCATGCAAGCCTGGTGCTCTACTCCACTCATCCTCTTACCACTTGCATGCAAGCCTGGTGTATATCAGCCAACAAGTCCTCCAGGTCCTGAATACTCAGGCCTTGCAGGTAGGTGTAGTATTTACCTGTATATCAGCCAACAAGTCCTCCAGGTCCTGAATACTCAGGCCTTGCAGGTAGGTGTAGTATTTACCTGTATATCAGCCAACAAGTCCTCCAGGTCCTGAATACTCAGGCCTTGCAGGTAGGTGTAGTATTTACCTGTATATCAGCCAACAAGTCCTCCAGGTCCTGAATACTCAGGCCTTGCAGGTAGGTGTAGTATTTACCTGTATATCAGCCAACAAGTCCTCCAGGTCCTGAATACTCAGGCCTTGCAGGTAGGTGTAGTATTTACCTGTATATCAGCCAACAAGTCCTCCAGGTCCTGAATACTCAGGCCTTGCAGGTAGGTGTAGTATTTACCTGTATATCAGCCAACAAGTCCTCCAGGTCCTGAATACTCAGGCCTTGCAGGTAGGTGTAGTATTTACCTGTACATCAGCCAACAAGTCCTCCAGGTCCTGAATACTCAGGCCTTGCAGGTAGGTGTAGTATTTACCTGTATATCAGCCAACAAGTCCTCCAGGTCCTGAATACTCAGGCCTTGCAGGTAGGTGTAGTATTTACCTGTATATCAGCCAACAAGTCCTCCAGGTCCTGAATACTCAGGCCTTGCAGGTAGGTGTAGTATTTACCTGTATATCAGCCAACAAGTCCTCCAGGTCCTGAATACTCAGGCCTTGCAGGTAGGTGTAGTATTTACCTGTATATCAGCCAACAAGTCCTCCAGGTCCTGAATACTCAGGCCTTGCAGGTAGGTGTAGTATTTACCTGTATATCAGCCAACAAGTCCTCCAGGTCCTGAATACTCAGACCTTGCAGGTAGGTGTAGGGCTCATGCATTTCCACTGCGTCCACTTCTGCCTCAGAGGAGATGTACTTGGCTAGGAGGTCGATGGGTTTGGCCCGCCCTGCAGAATTCACAACCAATCAATTTACTATAAATAATTAATTTAAAAATTTCTATGCTTTCTCCTAATATTCTATGCTACACTCACCCTCCTGGATCCTGATAGATCATATCTTCCTCCCTCTCAGCTTTCTCTTTATATTCTATGCTACACTCACCCTCCTGGATCCTGATTATTATTATTATTATTATTATAAGGTTTATTTCTTCATTTCTTAAATTGTCTCTTTTAGTGATGAGAATCCCTGTAAGTACTGTTGTACTTTTAGGGACATTTTTTTCTTCTTTTTTTATCTCTTATTTATTTTTATTTGTTGTTGGTATTAGTCAATAGGTTTTTAAATTTCATTGTTGTTTGCCAGGTAATAATTTTGTATTTCTCTTTTCATTTTTATCTTATTATCTATATTTCGTAGTTCTTCTGGTAGTTCATTTATTATTGTTGGTACTTGATGATTGAACATCGTTTTGCCATAGTTGTTATTAATTTTTGGTATTGTATAAAGTCTATTTCTTGTATTGTATGGTGTTTCGAGAATTTTTCTATAGTTTTGTTCATAATAATATTTTGTTAAGATGACATATTTGTGTAAATTTTGAAAATTAAGGATTCTATATTTTTTCATAATATCTCTTCTTTTGTTTTTTGATGTATTTGGATAAAGTGTGTATTTTATTATTTTTTTCAATATTGATTTAATCTGTTTCAAATTTGATTGTGTTGTAAATCCATATGTTTCTATTCCATATCTTATAATTGGTTCGCATAATGTTTTATATAATAATGTTTTAATTCTAAGTGGCAATATTTTTTTTACATAATGCATTTTGTGTAGTATATTATTCAATTTATTTTTCATACTAACTATGTGTTTATTCCATTTTAAATTTCGTTCGAATTGAATACCCAAATATTTCATATTTGCTTCATTATTTATGATTGTGCAATCGCAAGTTATTTCTGAATCTAAACATTTGTTTTTATGTATCTTTAAATTTAAGTTGTTATTAGATTTTTTGGATTTTGGATTTTCATATAGAATAGCTGTTGTCTTTTTTGAATTTATGAAAATATCTTTTTTGTTTAACCATATTAAAACTTTATTTAAATCATTCTGTATTATATTGTATAATTCTTGTTTGTTTTCGTGTATGTAATATAATAAAGTATCATCGGCGTATTGTAATATTTTAGATTCAATTCCTATTTGATGTATATCTTTAACATATAGGTTGAATAATGTCGGGGATAATATTGCCCCTTGAATTAATCCACAATCTATCATTTGTTCTTCACTTGAAATTTTTCCCACTTTTACTATTTGAATTCTTTCTTTGAAATAGTTTTTAAAAAATATTTCAGTATTTTTTGTTATACCCATTCTTTTTAATATATTCAACATATTGTCATGGTCGATTGTATCATATGCTTTCATCAGATCTAATGATAACGTTAAACAATATTTATTTTTATTTAATGCATTGTTTAAATCTTCTGTGTATTTGTAAAGTAATGTTGAGGTGCTTTTGTTGTTTCTGAATCCGTGTTGATTTTCATGTAATATGTTATTATTTTCAATAAATTTAGATAATTGTAAATGTATGTGTTTTTCTAATATTTTTATAATACATGATAATTGTGTGATGGGTCTATAATTTATATAATTTTCTTTGTTTCCTTTTTTATATAGTGGTGTTACAATTGATTTTTTTAATTCTTTAGGTATATATTGCTCTTTTATCATTTTATTAATTATTGTAACTAATATTTCTTCTAGCCAAATGGCATTATTTTTAATATCCTTTGGTCGTATTCTCTCATGTCCTGGTCCTTTGTTTTTTAAACTTTTGATAATTCTAAACAATTCTATTCCATTTATCATTTGAATATCAAATTTTTCTAATCTTATTTCATTCTCTTCTATACTAATGTCTGATTTTAGATGTTCTTTTTTATCTTTGATTTGAATAATGTTATTTTTAAAACTCTCATTGAAATTATTTGTAATTTCTTTAATTTCTAAATTTGTATTTCTAAAATTATTTAATATTATTGATTCATTATTTATTTTTTTTTGTTGGTAATTTTATCAATGCTTTGCCATGTTTTTCTCATATCACCTTTACAGTTTTTAAATTCTAGTTCATATTCTTTTCTTTTCGCTTGAGTAATCTTGTTATTGAGTTTATTTCTTATATCATTAAATTGTTTTCTTATATCTGTATTTTGAGGGTTTTTTCTTAAAGTTTTCCATAAATTATTTTTTGTTTTAATGTCTGCTCTAATGTTATCTGTTATCCATGTATTTCTCTTGTATTTTTTCTTGATTACAACTTTTTTAGTACTTTTCTCATATATATCATGAAATATTTTTACAAAATTGTTGTATAATATTTCTATGTTATCATCATTTTCTGCTAACTTCTTCCAATTATAACAGCTTATAATTTCATTTACTTTATTGTCTTCTATATAATTAAATTCGATTTTTTCATTATCATCATTTGTTTTCATATTTTTTATTTTTGCATACACAAAATAGTGGTCTGCTATCTTTTCGTGAATAACTGCTGCATTATATTTCTTTTTTGTCCTTATATTGATATGGTCCAAACAAGAGCTTGTTAATTTGTTGTTCATAATCTCTTCTCTCGTTGGTTTTTGAATGGTATTCATTATTCCATAATTATGTAGTGTAGTGTTTCAATATATTTTTGTTTATTTCTAGATTCTTGTAATGTATCCATATTGATATCACCTATTATAATTATGTCTCGGTTTTTTATATTAGTATGTTTCATCCATTTGTTAATTTCTTCTATGAATCCTGGTATATCTTCTTTTGGTGGTCTGTACATTGCATTAATAATTATATTTCTGTTTTCGATAATAATTTCTAAACTTTCCGTGTGTTTAAAATTTATTGTTTTTGTTCTTGAAACTTTAATATTATCTTTAATATAGATTGCTATGCCTCCTCCTTTCTTTTTTTCTCTACATTGTGTGAATAAATTGAATTTTGGTATTTTATATAAATTATTTTCTTCTTTTTTACAATTGAACTCTGTTATTACAATTATATCTATTTTGTTGATAGTGGTATTCAGATATGCCAATAATAAGTGATATTTTTGTTGTGACATTGTCCTTATATTTATATGTATTATGTTCATATCTTTGTTATTAAATATCATTTCTTTATTCTTCCATTCTTCTATATTGTTGTATATATTTGTTTCAAAATTTAATTGTATATTTTCAAATTCTTCAAAATTCATAAAATTTCTTTAAAATATTATTGTTATATATTGTTTGAGAAAATAATTTTCTAAACGATTCTTTTCAAGTCATCAATGTTGTTCAAATTGATGACTGTACTTGTCTCGTTTTTTCGGATGAATATTTTCCCGTTCTTGCTCCAGAGGTATTTGTATTCCATTGTTTTTTTTCAATTGCCTTGCTTCGTACATCAACTGTTTTTTCTTATTTGTAAGATGGTCATTGATATATATTTGTTTTTCTTGACCATTTATGTTTAAATCTTTATATTCTATGCTACACTCACCCTCCTGGATCCTGATAGATCATATCTTCCTCCCTCTCAGCTTTCTCTTTATATTCTATGCTACACTCACCCTCCTGGATCCTGATAGATCATATCTTCCTCCCTCTCAGCTTTCTCTTTATATTTTGTTTTCTTTTCTCACTTCTCCAGCCTCGCTTGTTTCCCTCCTCTTTTCCTGTTCTGCTCCAGACCTGTCTCACTCACTCCCCTCACCCCTACACTTTTGTTTTCTTTCTTTTCTCACCTTCTCACTCTCCTTGTTCTCCCCATCTTCTTCCTGTTCTGCTCCAGTAGCTCTGTCTCACTCACTCCCTCAACCCCTACACTATCTTGTTTTCTTTTCTTCTCACCTTCTCCAGCTTCGCTTGTTCTCCTCCATCTTCTTCCTGTTCTGCTCCAGTAGCTCTGTCTCACTCACTCCCCTCAACCCCTACACTATCTTGTTTTCTTTTCTTTTCTCATCCCCTTCTCTCCAGTCCTGCTACCTCCCCCCCTTACGTTTCCTTTTTCCATCTCTCTTCCTGTTCTGCTCCAGTAGCTCTGTCTCACTCACTCCCCTCAACCCCTACACTATCTTGTTTTCTTTTCTTTTTTCTCCAGCCCCTTCTCCATCTTCTTCCTGTTCTGCTCCAGTAGCTCTGTCTCACTCACTCCCCTCAACCCCTACACTATCTTGTTTTCTTTTCTTTTCTCACCTTCTCCAGCTCTCGCTTGTTCTCCTCCATCTTCTTCCTGTTCTGCTCCAGTAGCTCTGTCTCACTCACTCCCCTCAACCCCTACACTATCTTGTTTTCTTTTCTCTACCTTCTCCAGCTCTCGCTTGTTCTCCTCCATCTTCTTCCTGTTCTGCTCCAGTAGCTCTGTCTCACTCACTCCCCTCAACCCCTACACTATCTTGTTTTCTTTTTCTTTTCTCACCTTCTCCAGCTCTCGCTTGTTCTCCTCCATCTTCTTCCTGTTCTGCTCCAGTAGCTCTGTCTCACTCACTCCCTCAACCCCTACACTATTTGTTTTCTTTTCTTTTCTCACCTTCTCCAGCTCTCGCTTGTTCTCTCCATCTTTTCTGTTCTGCTCCAGTAGCTCTGTCTCACTCACTCCCCTCAACCCCTACACTATCTTGTTTTCTTTTCTTTTCTCACCTTCTCCATGCTCTCCTTGTTCTCACTTCCAGTTGCGAGCTCTGTCTCACTCACTCCCCTCAACCCCTACAATCTTGTTTCTTTTTCTCACCTTCTGCTCTCGCTTGTTCTCTCCATCTTCTTCCTGTTCTGCTCAGTGCTCTTCTCACTCATCCCTCAACCCTACACTATTTGTTTTTTCTTTCCACCTCTCCATCTTTCCTGTTCTGCTCCAGTAGCTCTGTCTCACTCACTCCCCTCAACCCCTACACTATCTTGTTTTTCTTTTCTTTCTCACCTTCTCCATTCTCTTCGCTAGCTTGTCTCCTCTCTCTACACATCTTGTTTCTTTCCTGTTCTGCTGCCAGTAGCTCTGTCTCACTCACTCCCCTCAACCCCTACACTATCTTGTTTTCTTTTCCTCACCTTCTCCACTCTCGCTTGTCTCCTCCATCTTCTTCCTGTTCTGCTCCAGTAGCTCTGTCTCACTCACTCCCCTCAACCCCTACACTATCTTGTTTCTTTTCTTTTCTCACCTTCTCCAGCTCTCGCTTGTTCTCCTCCATCTTCTTCCTGTTCTGCTCCAGTAGCTCTGTCTCACTCACTCCCCTCAACCCCTACACTATCTTGTTTTCTTTTCTTTTCTCACCTTCTCCAGCTCTCGCTTGTTCTCCTCCATCTTCTTCCTGTTCTGCTCCAGTAGCTCTGTCTCACTCACTCCCCTCAACCCCTACACTATCTTGTTTTCTTTTCTCACCTTCTCCAGCTCTCGCTTGTTCTCCTCCATCTTCTTCCTGTTCTGCTCCAGTAGCTCTGTCTCACTCACTCCCCTCAACCCCTACACTTTTTTTTTTTTTTTTTTTTTTTTTTTTTTTTTTTTTTTTTTTTTTTTTTTTTTTTTTTTTTTTTTTTTTTTTTTTTTTTTTTTTTTTTTTTTTTTTTTTTTTTTTTTTTTTTTTTTTTTTTTTTTTTTTTTTTTTTTTTTTTTTTTTTTTTTTTTTTTTTTTTTTTTTTTTTTCTTTTCTCACCTTCTCCAGCTCTCGCTTGTTCTCCTCCATCTTCTTCCTGTTCTGCTCCAGTAGCTCTGTCTCACTCACTCCCCTCAACCCCTACACTATCTTGTTTTTCTTTTCTTTTCTCACCTTCTCCCAGCTTCTACGCTTTGTTTCTCCTCCATCTTCTTCCTGTTCTGCTCCAGTAGCTCTGTCTCACTCACTCCCCTCAACCCCTACACTATCTTGTTTTCTCTTTCTCTTTCCTCACCTTTCACTCCCCTACCTATATCTTTTTTCTTCCTCCATTCGTTTTCTCCTCATCTTCTTCTGGCTCCAGTAGCTCTGTCTCACTCACTCCCCTCAACCCCTACACTATCTTGTTTTCTTTTTCTACCTTCTCCAGCTCTCCTTGTTCTCCTCCATCTTCTTCCTGTTCTGCTCCAGTAGCTCTGTCTCACTCACTCCCCTCAACCCCTACACTATCTTGTTTTCTTTTCTTTTCTCACCTTCTCCACTCTCCTTGTTCTCCTCCACTTCTTCCTACCTTCTCCAGCTCTCGCTTGTTCTCCTCCATCTTCTTCCTGTTCTGCTCCAGTAGCTCTGTCTCACTCACTCCCTCAACCCCTACACTATCTTGTTTTCTTTTCTTTCTCACCTTCTCCAGCTCTCGCTTGTTCTCCTCCATCTCTTCCTGTTCTGCCATAGCTCTGTCTCACTCACTCCCTCAACCCCTACACTATCTTGTTTTCTTTTCTTTTCTCACCTTCTCCAGCTCTCGCTTGTTCTCCTCCATCTTCTTCCTGTTCTGCTCCAGTAGCTCTGTCTCACTCACTCCCCTCAACCCCTACACTATCTTGTTTTCTTTTTCTCACCTTCTCCAGCTCTCGCTTGTTCTCCTCCATCTTCTTCCTGTTCTGCTCCAGTAGCTCTGTCTCACTCACTCCCCTCAACCCCTACACTATCTTGTTTCTTTCTTTCTCACCTTCTCCAGCTTCGCTTGTTCTCCATCTTCTTCCTGTTCTGCTCCAGTAGCTCTGTCTCACTCACTCCCCTCAACCCCTACACTATCTTGTTTTCTTTTTTTACCTCTCACCTCGCTTTCTCCCATCTTCTTCCTGTTCTGCTCCAGTACTCTGTCTCACTCACTCCCCCTCAACCCCTACACTATCTTGTTTTCTTTTCTTTTCTCACCTTCTCCAGCTCTCGCTTGTTCTCCTCCATCTTCTTCTGTTCTGCTCCAGTAGCTCTGTCTCACTCACTCCCCTCAACCCCCTACACTATCTTGTTTTCTTTTCTTTTCTCACCTTCTCCAGCTCTCGCTTGTTCTCCTCCATCTTCTCTGTTCTGCTCCAGTAGCTCTGTCTCACTCACTCCCCTCAACCCCTACACTATCTTGTTTTCTTTTCTTTTCACCTTCTCCAGCTCTCGTTGTTCTCCTCCATCTTCTTCCTGTTCTGCTCCAGTAGCTCTGTCTCACTCACTCCCCTCAACCCCTACACTATCTTGTTTTCTTTTCTTTTCTCACCTTCTCCAGCTCTCGCTGTTCTCTCCATTTCTCTGTTCTGCTCCAGTAGCTCTGTCTCACTCACTCCCCTCAACCCCTACACTATCTTGTTTTCTTTTCTTTCTCACCTTCTCCAGCTCTCGCTTGTTCTCCTCCATCTTCTTCCTGTTCTGCTCCAGTAGCTCTGTCTCACTCACTCCCCTCAACCCCTACACTATCTTGTTTTCTTTTCTTTTCCAGCTCTCGCTTGTTCCCTCCATCTTCTTCCTGTTCTGCTCCAGTAGCTCTGTCTCACTCACTCCCCTCAACCCCTACACTATCTTGTTTTCTTTTCTTTTCTCACCTTCTCCAGCTCTCGCTTGTTCTCCTCCATCTTCTTCCTGTTCTGCTCCAGTAGCTCTGTCTCACTCACTCCCCTCAACCCCTACACTATCTTGTTTTCTTTTCTTTCTCACCTTCTCCAGCTCGCTGTTCTCTCCATCTTCTTCTGTTCTGCTCCAGTAGCTCTGTCTCACTCACTCCCCTCAACCCCTACACTATCTTGTTTTCCTTTCACCTTCTCCATCTGTTGTTCTCTCTCTTCTCTGCGCTCATAGCTCTGTCTCACTCATCCCCTCAACCCCTACACTATCTTGTTTTCTTTTCTCTACCTTCTCCAGCTCTCGCTTGTTCTCCTCCATCTTCTTCCTGTTCTGCTCCAGTAGCTCTGTCTCACTCACTCCCCTCAACCCCTACACTATCTTGTCTTTTCTTTTCTTTCTCACCTTCTCCAGCTCTCGCTTGTTCTCCTCCATCTTCTTCCTGTTCTGCTCCAGTAGCTCTGTCTCACTCACTCCCCTCAACCCCTACACTATCTTGTTTCTTTTCTTTTCTCACCTTCTCCAGCTCTCGCTTGTTCTCCTCCATCTTCTTCCTGTTCTGCTCCAGTAGCTCTGTCTCACTCACTCCCCTCAACCCCTACACTATCTTGTTTCTTCTTTCTCACCTTCTCCAGCTCTCGCTTGTTCTCCTCCATCTTCTTCCTGTTCTGCTCCAGTAGCTCTGTCTCACTCACTCCCCTCAACCCCTACACTATCTTGTTTTCTTTTCTCTCACCTTCTCCAGCTCTCGCTTGTTCTCCTCCATCTTCTTCCTGTTCTGCTCCAGTAGCTCTGTCTCCACTCACTCCCCTCAACCCCTACACTATCTTGTTTTCTTTTCTTTTCTCACCTTCTCCAGCTCTCGCTTGTTCTCCTCCATCTTCTTCCTGTTCTGCTCCAGTAGCTCTGTCTCACTCACTCCCCTCAACCCCTACACTATCTTGTTTTCTTTTCTTTTCTCACCTTCTCCAGCTCTCGCTTGTTCTCCTCCATCTTCTTCCTGTTCTGCTCCAGTAGCTCTGTCTCACTCACTCCCCTCAACCCCTACACTATCTTGTTTTTCTTTTTCTCACCTTCTCCAGCTCTCGCTTGTTCCTCCATCTTCTTCCTGTTCTGCTCCAGTAGCTCTGTCTCACTCACTCCCCTCAACCCCTACACTATCTTGTTTTTTTCTTTTCTCACCTTCTCCAGCTCTCGCTTGTTCTCCTCCATCTTCTTCCTGTTCTGCTCCAGTAGCTCTGTCTCACTCACCCCCTCAACCCCTACACTATCTTGTTTTCTTTTCTTCTACCTTCTCCAGCTCTCGCTTGTTCTCCTCCATCTTCTTCCTGTTCTGCTCCAGTAGCTCTGTCTCACTCACTCCCCTCAACCCCTACACTATCTTGTTTTCTTTTCTTTTCTCACCTTTCTCCAGCTCTCGCCTTGTTCTCCTCCACTTCTCTCTGCTGTCTCTCCTCTCTAGTCTCCTGTGCTCGTCCATCACTCCCCTCAACCCCTACACTATCTTGTTTTCTTTTCTTTTCTCACCTTCTCCAGCTCTCGCTTGTTCTCTCCATCTTCTTCCTGTTCTGCTCCAGTAGCTCTGTCTCACTCACTCCCCTCAACCCCTACACTATCTTGTTTTCTTTTCTTCTCACCTTCTCCAGCTCTCGCTTGTTCTCCTCCATCTTCTTCCTGTCTGCTCCAGTAGCTCTGTCTCACTCACTCCCCTCAACCCCTACACTATCTTGTTTTCTTTTCTTTTCTCACCTTCTCCAGCTCTCGCTTGTTCTCCTCCATCTTCTTCTGTTCTGCTCCAGTAGCTCTGTCTCACTCACTCCCTCAACCCTACACTATCTTGTTTTTTTCTCTTCCAGTCTCCTGTTCTCTCCATCTTCTTCCTGTTCTGCTCCAGTAGCTCTGTCTCACTCACTCCCTCAACCCCTACACTATCTGTTTTCTTTTCTTTTCTCACCTTCTCCAGCTCTCGCTTGTTCTCCTCCATCTTCTTCCTGTTCTGCTCCAGTAGCTCTGTCTCACTCACTCCCCTCAACCCTACACTATCTTGTTTTTCTTTTCTTTTCTCACCTTCTCCAGCTCTCGCTGTTCTCCTCCATCTTCTTCCTGTTCTGCTCCAGTAGCTCTGTCTCACTCACTCCCCTCAACCCCTACACTATCTTGTTTTCTTTTCTTTTCTCACCTCTCCGTCTCTTCTTCCTGTTCTGCTCCAGTAGCTCTGTCTCACTCACTCCCCTCAACCCCTACACTATCTTGTTTTCTTTTCTTTCTCACCTTCTCCAGCTCTCGCTTGTTCTCCTCCATCTTCTTCCTGTTCTGCTCCAGTAGCTCTGTCTCACTCACTCCCCTCAACCCCTACACTATCTTGTTTTCTTTTCTTTTCTTTTCTTTCTCACCTTCTCCAGCTCTGTTGCTTCTCCTCCCATCTTCTTCCTGTTCTCTCCAGTAGCTCTGTCTCACTCACTCCCCTCAACCCCTACACTATCTTGTTTTCTTTTCTTTTCTCACCTTCTCCAGCCTCTCCTTGTTCTCCTCCATCTTCTTCCTTCTGCTCCAGTAGCTCTGTCTCACTCACTCCCCTCAACCCCTACACTATCTTGTTTTCCTTTTCTTTTCACTTCTCCATCTCGCTGTTCTCCTCCATCTTCTTCCTGTTCTGCTCATTAGCTCTGTCTCACTCACTCCCCTCAACCCCTACACTATCTTTTTTCTTTTCCTTCTCACCTTCTCCAGCTCTCGCTTGTTCCTCCTCCATCTCTTCCTGTTCTGCTCCAGTAGCTCTGTCTCACTCACTCCCCTCAACCCCTACACTATCTTGTTTTCTTTTCTCCTCTTCTCCACTTCGCTATTTCTCCCATCTTCACTTCCTTTCTGCTCTCAGTAGCTCTGTCTCACTCACTCCCCTCAACCCCTACACTATCTTGTTTTCTTTTCTTTTCTCCACTCTTTTCTCCATCTTCTTCCTGTTCTGCTCCAGTAGCTCTGTCTCACTCACTCCCCTCAACCCCTACCTATCTTGTTTTCTTTTCTTTTCTCACCTTCTCCACTCTCGCTTGTTCTCCTCCATCTTCTTCCTGTTCTGCTCAGTAGCTCTCTCACTCACTCCCCTCAACCCCTACACATCTTTTTTTCTTTTCTTTCTCACCTTCTCCACTCTCGCTTGTTCTCCTCCACTTCTTCCTGTTCTGCTCCAGTAGCTCTGTCTCACTCACTCCCCTCAACCCCTACACTATCTTTTTTCTTTTCTTTTCTCACCTTCTCCAGCTCTCGCTTTTCTCCTCCATCTTCTTCCTGTTCTGCTCCAGTAGCTCTGTCTCACTCACTCCCCTCAACCCCTACACTATCTTGTTTTCTTTTCTCACCTTCTCCAGCTCTCGCTTGTTCTCCTCCATCTTCTTCCTGTTCTGCTCCAGTAGCTCTGTCTCACTCACTCCCCTCAACCCCTACACTATCTTGTTTCTTTCTTTTCTCACCTTCTCCACTCTCGCTTGTTCTCTCCATCTTCTTCCTGTTCTGCTCCAGTAGCTCTGTCTCACTCACTCCCCTCAACCCCTACACTATCTTGTTTTCTTTTCTTTTCTCACCTTCTCCAGCTCTCGCTTGTTCTCCTCCATCTTCTTCCTGTTCTGCTCCAGTAGCTCTGTCTCACTCACTCCCCTCAACCCCTACACTATCTTGTTTTCTTTTCTTTTCTCACCTTCTCCAGCTCTCGCTTGTTCTCCTCCATCTTCTTCCTGTTCTGCTCCAGTAGCTCTGTCTCACTCACTCCCGTCAACCCCTCTTTATCCAGCTTCTTGTTCCACTTGAAGTTGTTGAGCAGGTTGCTGTCACCGAAAGGGTTGTCACTGTTCGTGTAGTGCATATAGTCCTGGTCCCAGCCCATCTGCTCCTTGCGCTTTCTGTGGGTAGAAATATTATAGAGAAAATAAAACCCTATCCAAGGATAAACTGAATAAGAAATATATCATCTTTCTGTCAGAAAGACAACATTTTTCAGTCAGAAAGACGACAGACATCATATCTGTCGTCTTTCTGTCAGAAAGACAACATTTTTCAGTCAGAAAGACGACAGACATCATATCTGTCCCGGTAGCTCAGTGGTAAATACGGCACTCTGTGAATCCAAAGATTCCAGAGGTCGTGGGTTCGAAACCCAGCCGGGACATGACATGTTATCCTCCCATTTGGGATTTTTACCACATAATAAAATGTCTTGGACTTACTGCTGGAATAATGGGACTTTAATAGTCCTACTCGGGCAGTATAAATAAGGCGATATTATTATTATCATTATCATTCAGTCAGAAAGACATTATTGTTCAGTCAGAAAGACATTATTGTTCAGTCAGAAAGACTACATCATTCAGTCAGAAAGACATTATTGTTCATCAGATATCACAGAAAGACATTATTGTTCAGTCAGAAAGACATTATGTTCAGTCAGAAAGACTACATCATTCAGTCAGAAAGACTACATCATTCAGTCAGAAAGACATTATGTTCAGTCAGAAAGACTACATCATTCAGTCAGAAACACGACAGCCACAAAAAAACTACCGTTAAAAAAATTGACAAGTTCCAGAACTCCTATCCAAAAAGGTTTAGCCAATGAATGCAGTGATATCTTGTTTGCGGCCAAGTTATCTTGGTACTGACCGATTTCTTTTTGTTAAAACCCGTTTTCTGAGTTCCTCATTTTGTATGTTTTTAACTGCAAACTATCCTGTAACTAAACCAGTTTCGCTCTTTGTGGTAGCTATATTGTCATTTTGTACACCTACATATTGTCGTAATATTTCATATATAACCGATGACATTTGCAGTTAAAAACATACAAAATGAGGAACTCAGAAAACGGGTTTTAATAAAAAGAAATTGTTTAGTACCAAGATAACTTGGCCGCAAACAAGATATCACTGCATTCATTGGCAAAACCTTTTTCGATAGGAGTTCTGGAACTTGGCCCTTTTTTTAACGGTAGTTTTTTTGTGGGATATCATTACTTTTTGTAAATGGTTCGTTTCACAAACATGCAGAGCTCAGTACATGCAGTTTCATTATTTCTTATTAAAAATTTCAGGATTCTTCACTTTAATATACTCCCTAAAACGACAAAGATTAACAGCATAATAAGTATGAAAGTTCCTGTTTTCAGATTTTTCCCTGTATTTTTTCAGTAAACCCTACCACCATGCAAATTTTCAACTTTATAGGTAGTCGGAAAGTACCTCATAATTTGGATCCATATCGAGTATACTTCCTCCCTAAACCAACACCGTTTAACAGCATAATAAGTATGAAACTTCTGGTTTTCAGATTTTTCCCTGTATTTTTACAATAAACTTTTTTTTTTTTTTCTTTTAAAGATGAGTGTTTCACAGCCTTTTTTATTTCGTAGCCATGAAACAGGAGCTACTGTAGACGCTTGTGGTCTGTGTTGTAGCCTGCCCATCCCGTAGTATGCCTCCCCTCTGATGGGCGAGAAGTGACACAATACTTCCCATTTAGGTGCTAGGTCAACACGAGCGCACCGGAAGGTATCCCTTACAAACAATTGTAACCAAATTAAGAATACAAATTTTTGTCGGCGCGGGGGTTCGAACCCGGGACCTTCCGCATGGCAAGCGAGTGCTTAACCACTGAGCTAATCGCGCGCTCAGTGGTTAACTCTAACAACATGCAAAATTTCACCTTTTTAGGTAGTCGGGAAGTGCCTCATAATTTTGATGATCTGTCAGTGAGTCAGTCAGTCAGTGACAAAACTGCAAATTTTAAAATTACTTTCCTCTGAAAGTTTTTTGCGTAGACTCTTGAAATTTCCAATGTCTTTTTAATAATATCAATTGAACCGAAGATATGGTGATGTGAAAAACCAGGTGAATCGGTTCGTGTAAAGATACACTGCCGTTCTTGCTGGAACTTGGCCTGGAACGTTCAGTCAGAAAGACATCTTCTTTCATCAGAAGAACATCTTTCAGTCAGAAAAACATCTTCTTTCAATCAGAAACTGTTACTCATAATTATTATGAGCTTGATGTCAAGTAACATTTAAAACTCCTCTCTTGCGTCGAGTTAGCATACAATTGAAGGAAAATGTGCTCTAATAAGGTTCAGTAGTGGTTGATTAAATGGTTTTCTAAAACACCACACATTTAGATAAAATTGTTCAATGTGCACAGTCAAACGTTACCTGTACTTTCCTCACAAACCTGGTACCCACATTAACCGCATCCAGAAAGTTTGGCCGGAATGCCAGCATCACGAAGTATTCACCTTGCTGGACGTTGCTTAATTTTGGTGATCCTAGCAGAACTGGAGCATGCAATGTTCCATTGATGCTGACTCTTAGTGTCTGATTGTAAAGTAAAAATGTATTTTTTCTTTTCGTGAATTTGGAAGAGTTGTGAACTATAATTATAAAATGTATAAATTTTCCAATGAGAAAAGGTCAAACAAGTCTCTCACCTTTCTTTAGCCTCTTTCTTGAGCAGCCGTCTCAAACGTTTCTCTTCGGGTGTTTCTGTGGCTTTGGCTAACTCCTTGAGTTTCTTTTTCTCTCTCAGTTTTCTCTCCCTCTCCTCTGCTAGCTGCCTTAAGAGGCGAAGCTCTTTCTCAGAATCTACTGAGCTCTCGGATGATGAAGAAGAGGAAGAACTGGATGATTTGCTAAAAGGGAAAAGAACACATTGACAATAAATTTGGATTAAATTCAAGTTTGTGAGATTCCTGCGAATTGAGGATAACACCCCCGCCATGATATGACAATACAGTTGAAAACGAGGTTAAACCCAATATATAAAAAGAAGAAAAAAAAAAAATACAGAACTTTTTTGGTTCATATTACTTTCAAGCTTAATGTAGATTTGGGTTAAAGCCAGTATTTGCCTGTACTGGAAACTTGCAAAACTGGTGACAGCATTTTTGTAAATAAAAAAACTCATAAAGCTGGGAACATTTGCAACACATGCAACATCAGTGCAACATTTCATGTTCCAATTTTCTTTAGAATCAAATAACTGCCTGAAACATTGATTTGTACCACTTTGCAACAATTTTGAGACAAAATGTTGTGAAATATTCTAAATTAAAATGTTATACTTAGTGACGGTGGGATTAAGGCTAAAATGGCGGTTTTCTCTGAAATGCTTCAAGATAAATATAAGTTTCGATAGAATTGTCCTACAACTTCTTTTTGCGTTGACATCTAATTGAGTTACACCCTGTACGTACATGGACAGTGAATCTGACCGATACAAATATTTTCTAAAAGTTTTGTTTGTTGATTTTGTTTTCCATCACATAATTTTTCGAGGCATGTATGTTTGGTTGTTGTTGTAGCGACAGGAGCTTTCAGCTAGTGATTTACCAACACCTCCGAGACTGGTAGTTGTAGGAATTGAGCTACCTCCTTTGGGCGTGTCCATAGATCAGTGGGAGACAAGTCAGTTGTATTGGTTGCACAGTTGAAGAGATGTATGGTGTCATGTGGTCCTAAGTTGCATTTAGGACATACATCCGCTAAGTCGTTATTGATGCTGTGGTTGAATGAGTTGAGCATTTTGCTAAAGCCAGATCTGAGTTGTGCCAGTGAGGAACGAGTTTGTCTTGGTAAACATTTTTCTTCGTCTGATATTTCTGATGGGTGTTCATTTAGTACCCGATGGCATTTGGTTGGATTATTTTTAGGTTTATTTTGTATTCTAATTTTGTTTGATTGTAGCCAGATGTTATGTCTGAAGTGATATTTTCATCTATTGATAGGTAACGACGTATGTTTCTGGGCGGTGGTGTACATTGCACAATGGAGTTACAAGGGTGATTTGGCATGCTGCATCTTAGGAGGTATTGTTGCGGTAACATTTTTTTGTGTTGTTGGATTGGAAGGACTCTGCATTAATTGTGTAGGTGGTCTTGGTGGCTCATTTGATGGCAGCCAGTGGCTATTCTGAGGGCTGTATGTTGTGTTATTTGCATTGATTTCCAATCTGTGGTAGAAAGGTGTGGTGACCAGATAGGTGCTGCATAGTTAATGATTGATTAACTGATTGTTTTATATGCAGTGATGATTGTTTCTTTATCTTTTCCCCAGTTTGTGCCACTTAGGGTATCCAATCCCGGGACTGAATTTTCATTTCGGTACTTATCAGGATTTGGATTTTCAAATCCCGGGATTTTCGGGATTGATAATTTGCTTGCAATTTTAATTATTAAAGAATTATTTCGCTAGTAGGATATATATTTTTTTATATTAGAAACTGTTTCAAGGAATCTAAGGGTCTAGTCTAGCACTGTGTGGGAGGGATACGTGAGTCTCTTGAGCCTTGACTATGTTGCGGCTTATAATGAGAACAGGATTGATCACCTAAACACCACATTAAAGAGGGAGATGGTGCTGTATGAAAATGGAGGTGATAGAGGTTTATACATTACACAAGATAAGAACTATTTTCACAGCATTCCACCAACTAGTGTTGAATCGGAAAGAGCCTTTTCTGCTGCTGGATTCATTCAGAATAAGCTCAGAAGTAGGTTAGGCGATGAAACTATCGATAGCCTCATTTTTCTACGAGCCTACTTTCTTAAGAGGTAGCCCTTACAATTGCTTATGTTTATTAGTACCAACAGATTCATGTTGGTATCTAGTATTATTTATTTTTTCTTTTTTTAGTACTTTATCTCAGTTATTAAATAAACCCTGTTAGGTTAATAACTAATTAAATTACTTGTTTCAGAAGTTTATATTGTGTTTGTATTAATATAAATAAAACGTTGCTTATTTCAAGTTTTCTTTTAAACAAATTGTTTTCTATTGAATTTCTGAGTATACTATAATTTTAGTCTATAGTAATACATCTTTTATAAATAAATAAAGTTTTTATTGCAAATAATTGTTTACACAAAATTACAAAGTCAAAATAATACAAAATGACAGAATAAACATCACATAGATCAGTAGAATTAAACTTGTGAATTAAAATTAACAGGGTATAAAATTCATTATAACTATAAATTGGATTCTCTATGAGAAAATTTTCCATGTACTTTATAAATTCTCTCATGAAGAGATCTCTTATTTTAGGGGGTAAATGGTTGAAGACTTTGATGGCAATATAATCAGGTGAGCACATAGCTTTAGAGGTTCTACATTTTTGTTGTACGATGGCCCTAGAAGATGCATGCCTTGTGTTGTGTGAGTGGATGTCTCTAACTGTGGTGTAATTATTTATATTTTTCTTAATAAATTTTAATTGGCTCATAACATATAATGCGCGTATAGTGAGAACTTTTAAGTTAATGAATAATGGTTTACAATGTTCTCTAGAAGAGTTTCTGGTTATTATTCTAATTGCATTTTTTTACCTTCTCATTATCAGTTGTACATGGCCTGCAATGCCCCAAAAAACGTATGTTATATTATCAAATATTATCTAATATTATCAAATAATATTAGCGTAAATTGGGGCTCTAAGGGTACTAAAACGTACAAATTTTTTTTTTTTTTTTTTTTACTTTCGAAAGATTTTCCTTTATTCAACAAATACTTTTCATCTTCATACAAAATTTAATTATAAAGAAATAACTTTAATTGACTTAAGATTAAAATATGGCAAGTTAAAGTGACCCATTATGCAAAGCATGTGTTGGGCCACTTTTTATTATATTTATAATGTTAATAAACTGTCCTTTTAGTTGAAAAAAAAATAAAATAATAATAATAATAATAAAAAATAATAATAATAATAAGAAAATTAAAAAATAAAATAATTTGAAAATTATACCTATATGTTAGTTATTTATTTTGTATGTTTTATGTTCTGTTTCAAGTGTTTTGATTAGTTTGTCTGTTTTAATTATTATGCATTCAAATAATTCAGGGGGGGATGTCATTTTAAAATATTCAAGATTTTACTTCTATTATTTTCAATAGAGAGCCAATCTTTCAGTTTGTATTTTAAAATTGTAAAATTTGGATTATCTTTAAAATCTTCAGGTATCTCATTCAAAACTTTGCTACCTACGTATGAAAAATGTCTTTTTGTTAGTGATTTGTGCTTGAGTGTTTGGATCATTTGTCCAGTCTGTCTTGTAGTGTATGTGTTAGGGTTTATAGTCCAGGTATGTTTTTTCTTTATAGCAAATATACTTGTTTTGTAAATGTAAATGTCATCTAGTGTCGGAACGTTAAATAGTTTGTATAGTTGGTCAGTATGAAAAAGTCTGTCTTTTTTTAGTATAGTCCTGAGAAGTATATTTTGAGTCCTTCGTAGTTGAGTCTTTATATTTTCATACGCTCCTCCCCAAGCTGTGATACAATATTGTAAGAGTGACTGAACTAACGCGAAATATATTTCGCGAAGTAGTGTATCATTACAGACTTGGTTTAGATTGTAGAAAATATAAGTCAAGTGTCGTAGTTTGTTTTTGAGTGAAGTAATATGTGCTGTCCATTTTAAGTTTTCGTCAAGTATAACACCTAAGTAACGTATGTCTGTCAGTTTTTGTAATGTAATTGTTTTATTTTCAATGTCAGTTAGTTGTATTGTTGATGTTAGTGGCTGTCCTCTCTGATCTGATGAAAAAGTCATATAATGAGATTTAGAAAGATTGATTTGAAGGGACATTTGTATATACCAGTTTTGAATGTTTGTCAGGTCAGTAGATGCAAGTCGGTGAGTCTCTTCCCAGTTATTTGATGAGTAGCATAGTACTGTGTCATCTGCATAGCAAAATACTTGGCCCTTGCTTATTCCAGGAAGAGAATTAATAAAACAATTAAACAAACAAGGACCGAGTATTGTGCCCTGCGGAATTGAAAAAGCACGACACTGTACACGATCAGATAACTGGGAATTTAATTTCAGTTTTTGTGTTCGGTCAGTCAAGTAGGAGTCAAACCATTTTAGTACTTTGTCTGTTAGTCCTAGTTTTTTAAGTTGTGTCAGTAATGTCGAATGTTTTATGGAGTCATATGCTTTTGAAATGTCGAGAAATATGGCGATTACTTTTTTATTGTCGTCTATGTTACTATGTAAGTAAGTTGTTAGGTCAAGTAAAGCGTCTTCAGTACCTATGCCACGTCGAAATCCATATTGTTTGTCAGTTAAAAGGTTGTTTGTTGTCAAGTAATGTTCAAGTCGGTTTTGTACACATTTTTCAAGAATTTTACTAAAGTTCGTCTGTAAAGAAATAGGTCGGTAGTTGTTTAAGTCTTGTCTGTTTCCTTTCTTGTAAATAGGAACAACTATACTAGATTTGTAGCAAGAAGGAAATGTACTACTGTCTAAACTTAAGTTAATTACGTGTTTAAGTGGTTCAGTGATGTGAGGTGCAATATGTTTAAGTATTTTGGTTTGTAGTCCGTCTTCACCAGGAGTAGTTCTGTTTTTCAAATTCATTATAGTTTTGTAAATTTCAGTTGAAGTAGTCAGTGAGAATGTAGAGTAGTCATTGTCTTGAGTCAAGTTTATGTCAGAATAGTCATTTTGTTCAGTATTGTTAAGTCTTTTAATTTTATCAGATATATTCTTTCCAACATCTTTGAAATGGTTGTTCATTATATTTGCACACTCTTGGGTATTGGTCAGACAGTCATGTAAAATGTTCTCGTGTTTGATATTTTTAATAGTATTTACTTTTTTGTTTTTGTCAATTATTTCATTAATAATTGTCCATACCTTGTGTTTGTCTTCCTTGTTGTCGTCAATTTTAGTCTTGTAGTAGTTATTTTTTGTTATTCGTATTGAAGTAGATAGTATATTCCTAACTCGTTTATAGTAATGTAAAAGTCTTAGGTTATGTGGGTGTCTTTTTGTTTGTCTTGCAAGTTTGTCTCTGTATCTGATAGATTTCAGGAGGTCTTGTGTCATCCATGGTTTAAGTGGGGTACATTTGTTAGAGTAAGTCCTAGTTTCACTACAGGAGTCAATGATGTTTTGTATTATTGTTGTCAAGGTCAAAGCTGTATAGTTTACGTCAGAAGAGTCTGTTATTGTTTTCCAGTCTGTATTCATAATTCGTTCAGTTAATTGTTCATAGTTGATGTATTTGTAAGTTTTAGTCACTTGTCTTACGTCAGGTCTAATGTAGTCTAAGTTTAATTTTGCTGCTATGGAGTAGTGGTCTGTGATGTGAGTCTTAATAATTGTTGTAGATATGTCTTCAGTTTGATTATTACTTCTGTATAATATGTGGTCGATACATGATGAGGTTATATATGTTTGATCAGTGTTGTGTCTGTTGTTAATTTTTATACGTGTTGGTTTTGTAATGTGGGGTAAGAAATTATAAGAGTATATTGTGTCAAGATAGTCTTGTCCAATGTCAGTAATGTTGTCTTGTAATATGTTAATATTAAGATCACCAATAATAATGTACCTTTGTTCAGTGACATGAGACAAAAATTGATGTAATTCTTCATTAAATAGTGATGCACTATTGTTTGGTGATCTATAAATAGTCAGTATTGTCAGTAATTTGTCTTTGATCTTTATGTCCAGTCGTAAACTATTTGTCCTAGTAAAGTCAGTAAGTTCTTGTACGTTAGAGTCAATGTCATTTCTTACGTAGATAGCTATACCTGAGAATTCATTATATTGATGAGTTGTAAAATAGCTGGTGTATCCTGAAATAGAGAAAGAATAAGGCATTGTATCATTAAAATGTGTTTCAGTTAAAATAATTATATCAATATTAGTTAAAAATGGTGATATTGAAAGAATAAAATCATTAAAATTCTTGCGAATACCAGCAATGTTCATGTGTAAAATGGACAACCCTAGTTTATTCCAAAATTCTTTTGCTTCATGAAGAAAATCAAATTCTTTACATTCCAGATCAAGGAAATCTGGAATGACCTCTGCAATATTACTCATCATTTTTATATCTTTTTAATTCCATGTATGTTAAAATTATTTTATATTTGTAAATAAAATTTCTTTGTGGAATTATTTGAATGCATAAGGGTAAAGTAATGTGTATGTTGATAATGTAATAATATATTGTACGTGAAGGATAAGGTTGTTTATAAAAAACATAATATTTAGATAGTAATTAAAATAAGGACAGATTATTAAGGCCATGAGAAGAAAAACGAAAAACAAGAGAATATCAGAAAGAAAATAATGAAAAAATAATAAAAACAAATTTTTCATCATTTGAATAGTTAGTTGGGAAAAGATTTGTAAGAAAGGGTTGAAGAGTCGGCGGAATCTGTGTCCCTCAGCGTCTCGTCCTCTTCATTTCTGGCTCCTCTTCTTGTCTGCAACACACGCTCCAGATCCTGCTCGCTCCTGATGACGAAAACTCTCGATGTATCCTCTTTTCTGATGAAAATCTTATTATCTCGAACCCACACATACTTACAATTATTCTTCTCCTTGAACGCTTTTGTTTTATATAGAATATCCTGATTTTTCTTGGTCAAATGCTCGTTCACGTAGAACTTCTGTTCCCACATCCTGTTCTTTCTGTAGGCACTCGTCCACAGGTCCCGCGTCTTGGTGTTGAGGAGACGCACGACGATCGGCTTGCACTTGTCTTTGTTGGTAGAGTTCACGCGGTGGGCAACCTGGACGTGTGACAGCGGATCCGAGATCTTCAGTTTGGTTCCTATCTGCTCAACCAGCTTATAAACATCCTCATTCTTTGTCTGCTGGATACCATTGATGATGATGTTGTTCATTCTGGATCTTTGTTGCAACTCGTCTACATGATTCCTCATATCCTGCAGCTGGTCTTTCAATCCTCGATTTTCTTCCATGACTGACGACATTTTATTTTTCAGTGCAACAATTTCCATCTTCTGTTCTTCGGCGTTCCTCAGCATTTTATCCATCTTTTCTTCCAAATTTGCAAGCTTGCTTAGGACTTCATCCTCTTTTTTAGCTCCTGCTCTTGTCATTGTTATCAAAAAGAATAATGTAGTGACAAATGGAGTCAAGGAAAAGTAATACACAAGGAAACAAGTATTTCAATGAAAATATTTAGAATTCTTCAGAATTTCAGGAGCAGAATTTTAGATGTTCGTTGGTCCGGGATTAGTAAATTGAAAAATTTACTAATCCCGGGATTGATCATTTCTAATCCCGGGGTCCCGAAACCGAAATCCAATCCCGGGATTGGATTCCCTAGTGCCACTCAATATTTTTATTGCATTGTTTCTATTTTTTACCCTGCTAACACAGGTCTTGGCGTGGTCATTGAATGTCAGAAGGTTATCCAAGACAACACGCAATATTTTGGGTTTTGTTATACAGTAGAACCCCGTTATTATGAACTAATTGGGACCAGGGGTTCATAATATCGGGGTTCCATATAATTACATAATGTTTAGGCAAAATAAGGCAAATTTTGGTCATACAAACGGGGGTACATGTATCTGAATGTTATTTTAAGTACAGATTAGGTATAATGGTACATACGTAAATACTACATAGACCTATTGTGAGGATCTAAAGAAGTCAGTAATTCTTATTTGCTTTGTTTGTTTTCTCCTTTCCTCTAAAGCAAGATCTTTCATTTGTTTAAGCTGTAATAGCTGCACTACATCGACTTCTGGTTGTTTTTCCAACCATCTAAACGCAACATCAAAAGATCTCTTAGATCTGAGTCTTCAGTCCGGAGAATGAGAGGAAATTTTTCATTTCGAAAAAAACGTCGCAAAAAAAAATCGGCCGGAAAAAAGTTCATTTTATCCGAGGTTCATAATAACGGGGTTCTACTGTAGTTGGAAGGCATAGTTCACTGACTTTAATATTTAGCTTTGTTTTTACTTCTTTTGTCCACGAAGTAAATAATGTGGCTGTGGACTTTGGTACTGACAGTATAAGCTTTCTTTGTAGGAGACATTATACCAACATGAGACTTTCAAATACCTTGGATCAGTCATTAGCAAAGATGGAACGTGCAAAAATGATGTTGATAGCCGAGTGTAGATTGGATGGAGCCCAAGTTTAGATCAATGACAGGAGTTTTATGCGATAAGAAAATACCAATGAAGTTGAAGGGAAAAATTTATAAAACCAATGTGAGACCAGCATTATTATATGGAACGGAAGCATGGACAATGTATGAAACTTATAATAAGAAAATGGAAACTACAGAGATGAAAATGTTAAGAATGTCAGCAGGAGTGTCACAAATGGATAAGACACCAACAAAAGAGATTAGAAAGAAACAACATACCTGAAGAAGACATAGCAAATAGAAGAATTTACAATCTGAGCACCAGAAGAGCCGACCCCAGAAGTCACTAGATTTATAAGGGAAAAGGCAAGGGAGATATATATTTAATATCTATTATATACTCTTGAGGCCCATGCTCCATAGGGGTGACAGAGGGCTATATTATATACTCTTGAATAGATTCTGGGACCATGGATAGATCCGCTGTGAAAAGATTCAATAACACTTTTAAAACTGCTAGGTCTTCAAAAAATTTTTGCAAATCTTTCTGGAGATTTTCAAGATGAAGGCAATAGATTTCTAATTTAACCTCATCTAATTTATCCGCAGCCTCTTTTCCTCTGTTATTATTTTTATCTTTCTCTCATATTTTTGTGCGGAGGACTGTTCGCAATTGTACGACTACGAAGACTTGATCAAAGAGAAAACCCATAACTTTTTTCTCTTTCCCTTTAAATATTTTTCTGAGACTTTTTGGTAGGTACTTAAAAAGCTCAGCTTTTGAAAATTGAGCAATCTCAATGGCCAAATATTTTTTCTTAACATTTCATGAGTGACTAAAAAATATTTTGTCTAAATTGGTTCAGAAATAAAAATCAAATCAAATTGGTTCAGAAACAATTAACTGTTTCAGGTAGAAAATGCTATTTTTTAAATACTAAAACCATCTAGACTTTGAGCAACTATGTCACATATCATTAAGATCAGACAGTTTCAGAGGTAATACAAACATACGAGGTTGGTTCCAAAAGTTCGTGGCCTGACCAACAAATGGTTAATGTAGACAAGTTTACACCAAGTTTTTGCATGTCATACACTCTCTGATGATTATCAAAAGAAGTTAATTTTCAGGTATTGTATTTAGTCTTAATTTGACAGGGTGCCTATCTTGAAGTTCCGAGTGCATTTTTACCATGTTTAAAATTGAGTCCGTGTGGTGATAAAGTTTTTCACTAAAGAGGGTCTTAAACCAACTCAAATCATTTTCTTGTGTGAAAAAGTGGTGCCTAAAGTTCAAATGTGGGTGGGAATCGCTTGAGGATGATCCAAGGTCAGGGAGGCCTGTGGAGGTGACTGATCAAGACACTATTGACCGTGTGGAGCTGGAGCTTGACGGAGATCGGCGATTGAAGGCGAAGGAAATAGCAGCAAGACTTGACCTTTCCAAATCAACTGTATTTTTGATATCATAACCGACCATTTGCACATGAGCAATGAGGGTGCAAGATGGGACTTCTTTCCAGCACTGAGAAGCAACAATGAGTCGCATGCGGTAAGGAGTTTCTGAGAGAATATGAGGAGAACCCTGACCAGTTCTTGAAGTCAATTGTGACTGGAGATGATACTATGGTTCTCTATTATGACCCTCTTAGCAAAAAGGAGTCGATGGAATGGAGAAAACCGGGCAAAGCCCCGCCCAGGAAGGTCAGGGTCACCCAGTCCACCAAAAAGGTCATGGCCACCGTTTTTTGGGACTGCAAGGGTGTCCTCCTTGTGGATTTCAAATTAAGAAATACTGCTTATTATGTTAATGCAGCTTATTATGCAACACTTTTGCATAAATTATGAGACTCCATCAAGGTAAACAGGCGTGGAAAGCTAGCTGGAGGTGTTCTCCTCCTCCATGACAATGCCCCTGTGCACCCAGCAGTCGTGGCAAAGACTGCTGTGCAAGAATGTGGCTTCACTGAGATACCCCCCCCCCCCCCCTTATAGTCCAGACCTAGCCCCAAGTGACTTTTATTTTGTTTCAAAACTCAAATTTGAGCTCTGTGGAATTTTTTTTGGAGGCGATGTAGAGATCAAGTCAGCTGTTTTGGAGCATTTCGACAGCAAAGATGAAAACTACTACTTTTTGACAGGTATAGAGATGTTACCCAAGTGCTGTCATAAGTGTGTTGAAATCAAGGGAGATTATGTCAAAAAATAAGGTACAATGAGTTTCTATAAAGAAATATGTTTCTTTGTGTTATTATATCACAATTTTAGTGGGTAGCACAGGATGGTAGGACTTTTGTGTATCTTTAATTTCCCCATTATTATTTTATTTTTGCCTTTGATTGCGCCACTGGTTGCTACTCACATCAGCTACAAAGTAAAAAAAAAATCCTGCCCTACTGAGGATTGACCCCAGAAGCATTTTTTTTAAACTAAACAAAAAGCCTAAACAAGACCAAACGTTCAGTTCTGGTCAACCAAAATTTGAAGAGTAAAAAAAGTGATTTTTGGAACTCTGGTTTATTTACATTAAAGAAATCAGTATTTTTTCAATTTTGCATTCAAAATTTATCCCTTCTTCTTACCTAACCAAAAGCCATGACTGCTCAAATGAGCTGGTCCACTCTGGTCAAGATTTCTTGGTCCGGTCAAATAAAAAAAAGTGAATTTCAGTGACCAGGTCAGCTCCAGTTCACTTCATTCAGTTAAAAAAAACTGCTTCAGGTCACCATACTTACAACACCTAGTGTGCTACCTCACTCAGCCACAGTGACAACCTTATGTACAAATAAAGTTTAAAAAAATAATAATAACACTCTTCAGTGGAAGGTAACCACCAGGCAAGACTAATACTCAAAGCATTTTCTACCACCTAACCCTCGGAGTCTCATTTTATCATGTGGTCTCAAACTCAAATAAATGAGGAAGAATTCATGCACTGGGTGGGATTCAAACCAACAGATCCTTTCACTATCTGGATTATCAGACTAGTGCATTACAGCATTTTTTTTTTTTTTTAATTAATTTTTTTTACAGCATTAACCGATTGACTACCAGTGCACTGTACTGTAGATTTGATCAACCACTGCCTTGGATTGAGCATTGTCTAATTACAAAAGATTGTACAAGTATTTGTACATAGATGATCTTTGTTCCAGAATCAAAAAACTTATTTTACAAACTATGTAACTGGTCACTATGGCTGAGTGGTGTAGCACAATAGGCTAGCATGCATGGTGACCTGAGTTCAATTCAAATCCCAGCAGAGCTAGAAGTTTGACTATGTAAAATTGTACATACTTTGGATGTGATTGGATACTCTCATATATTGTGGGCAAAAAAAAAGTATTTACTTTAATGTGAGTTAGGATATTAATGGAAAAACCTTATAATTCTGCACTACCCACTAAAATTGTGATACCTATCATGATCATTACACAATAACACATTTATTTATTTAACTAACTAACACAGTAGAATATTTCTTTGATGGGTTACCTACCTATCATTATATTAACACAAAATAAGATCTTACTGTCTATGTTTGGAGCCTTTAGGATGTGTTTTGGAGGAGGATTGAGACTCTTTCCTGAATTTTTGATGATGTGATCTAGATGACTCATCTTTCCGAGAATTCCGACTGTGTGAAGGTTCATGTTTTGAATTCCGACTAGAAGATTCCTCATGTCTGCTTTGTTCAAATCTGTGTTCACTGTGCTTGTGACTAGAACTGGAGTACTGATCTCTTGAACTGGATTTACTCTCCTTTTGTTTTGAACTGGTGCGGGTAGAAGATCTGGAGGTGGAATAAATAGACCATTTTAAGGGGATAGTCTTGCTTAGATAGGAGATGATCAGAAAACTGGGTACCTTTTAATTAATAAATAAGACAAGAAGTGAATGTTTCACAGCCTTTATTATTTGGAAGCCATGAAACAATAGCTACTTCAGATGTTTTTGGTATGTGTTCTAAATTGCCCATCCCATAGAAATCTAAATCATCAATGATTATACTCCAGATTTTGAAAGTATTATACCAGGTCAATTTAAAGGCCAATCCCAGGGTTTCAGAAGCCATTGTAATTGGTGGACAGGTGGACAGTTCATATCCCAATTTGGTCATAACTGTCACTATGATTCAATAATTATCTTGAGCCTAACTGTTTCAGGGTAAGAGTTGAAGGTTTGGATAGAATCCCTACAGTCACTGGTGTACGTTTTACTTACCTATGAGAATGTTCATGTTCATGTCGACCCATTCTCACTATCTATAGGTGATTTAATAGGATAAAAAAAAACTGATCATGACAGTGAGCTGAGATACTGAGAAGTTCAGTTATTTTATAATACGTTTTGTTTTACAGAATTTACGATTTCAAACATTTCGAACAATTCAAATTTTAAATTCAAAATTTACGCGCTAGAAAATATCTCACGGATGTTGAAAGATATGGTCGTGGCCACATCAGTAGAATGGTGTGCGTTCGTTCAACACAAGTTCATACAGCATAATAATCGAAATCGATTGTGCTGTGCGACCGTTATGCTGGGTGAATTTGTGTTGAAAGAACATTGTGCCCTGCGAAATTGTGTTGTACGAACGTTTGAGATGGTTAAAATCCATGAAACTCTTTCCATTTCCCCACCCAGAGCTCAAAAGTTTCCCTTGAGAAGAGAATAGAGAAATTTTATCTATGAAATAGGGAATTTTGCAGGGTGGATGTGGAATAATGGAATAACCGTAACTCAATTATTATTACTTCCGAGAAATTTCTAATATTAGAAATCGGAAGTATTGTGTTCGTTTTTGTAAAAAAAAATATTTTTTTGCTCCGATTTCAATTTTTTTCATATTTCTGGACGTTTCATAACCTCCTGAGCAAATTTGGTTTTGTGTCTGTCTGTCGGTCCGTCGGTCTGTCGGTCTGTCTGTCGGTCTGTTAAAACGATTCCTTGTAACGCGCAAATCTCGGAAACTACTCTACCGATATTGATGAAATTTTGCACACATCTAGGAGACATTCTGCAGATGGTCCCATTTTAAATTCATCGAATTCGTACTAGCGGTTCTTGGTGAAAGAGACCATGCGCCTGACCACTAACTTTTTACTTAAACGCTGATATCTCGTGAACGGTACACTCGATTTTGATGAAATTTTGTATGGTTATGCATATTATTATTTTACATAGGCTTTTTATATTTATTTTTAAATTAATAATGATTTGACTCTGATATTTAAGAAAATCCGAAATTTTGGACAAAGAAGTCAAAAAATAAGGATCACGACTTGCCGATACAGAATTTTTTGTAGAATCTAGAATGTATAAAAAACAATATTCTACCATATAAAACAAATTTGAAGAAAATCGGTTGAGCCGTTTTAGAGATACAAGTAATTTTCTAGAAAAATCTCAAATTTGGCACGTGTTTACAATGTGAAGCAATCACGAGGAAGTATTGTGTCCATAATTGGCAGTGTTTTTTTTACTTTTCTAGTTTTCTTTTTTCGTAGTTAAGAGTAGCTAGTGTATTATTAAAATACAGTGAACTAACAATCAAACGATTGGAAATTTATTTAAAAAAAAATAATATTAATGTAATAAGAAAAGTTTTATTTGAACGACAAAAAGCATCGACAGCCTAGCAGTACTCACATTACTGAAGTCCATAAGGTTGAACTATGGAAACTAGAGTGTCACCAGCCTTTGATTGAATCTATTGTAATCTATAGAAATGGGGATATGAAGAGAATAATGACTGCCTCTGTGGACAGGTGCAGACAAATGAACATCTCCTTGTCTGTAATCAGTTGGATGAACCCTGCACCCAACAAGATCTAACCCTGGCCAATCTAAGATATGTTGTTCCGGACATGAAAAGTAAAGTAAGTAATGTAATAAGCATGAATGGTTTTATGATCATCACTATTGTGAGACAGCAAGCCTGTCTAGAGTTAAAAGCTTGTTTATCCCAAAAAATTTCAGTTCCCTTCTTTGCCACTACCATATCATTATGCTATTTGTTCTTGTATCACTGAATCCCAATGAAAAAACAAGGTTTGTGTCATCTGACCCTCATCTTTTCTCTGGAGAGCCTCCAGATATCTGGGACTTGGGACTTAACACTGTTTCCATATTCCCAAATCCACTGTGCAATACATGTTGCATTGATTTTTTTCCCCTCTGAGATTTTCAATTTTGTTTCTTCTTTCATCATCAATAAGGAATTCAAGAATCTGGAATTCCAAATCTAAAACCCTTGTAAAAATATCTATTTTTAATAACATCAAGTCTATTAATCAATAATGGACTAGTTGACACAACTAGAGGATGGCTGAGGCCAACCCAGGTATCCTGTTTCTGGTGTGTCAGATCATAACATGCTGAAATGTGATATCATCCCTGCACTAACTATCAAAACACCAGCAAAGCTCCATTACCTAGTCCTAAATTATGTAGACCAAAGCAACAAGTTATTTCTGTTTTCCCTATCATCACCATCTCTTAGTATGCCCCAAACACTGGTGACTATCATCTCCCCATAATGAATTGTCCCAAGTCTGAATAACCTTGCTGAATTCATGCCCAGCCTCCATAAGAGCCCATGTGCATCTAGTTTTTCTTCACCATCCCTCAACTTCTAACCACCATTACCCCAATTCAACATTCATCAAAATGGTCTATGAATTGTCAAGCTATACCTTATGTTTCCATGATTTCCATGCTATACCAAATAAAGTTTGCATTGGCTACCAGTCAAATTATATCTACAAAGTATAATCCAATACAAAAACCGTATTATGTCCTTTCATGTTTAAAATTAATAAACTATGTACCTACCTGATTTTTTCAAGTGAAACCATTCCCTTATAATCGAAACTAAACTTTGCTTCTTTTCTTTTCATTTAATTTTCACTACATGACTATTTTTTTAGTATAAGAAGGATATCCTGTCCCTGCCCTTATTTTTTGTGTTATATTGTAGGTACTTCAATTGAATCTATAATTCAATTGAATTATAGATTTTACTTTGGGTTTCTCAGTCCCATCTATCATTTTCAATTCTGAGCCTATTCCTTTGTCTTTTTTTCTGTTCTTTTTCCTTTTTATTGTATATTAGAGTGGATCAAAAAATCATTTTATTGTATTTAATTAACGCTATACCTCGGAAAAGTTGTGGCTGTTCGAGATAAGACTTGTGAGCTAAAAAAAATTTTGGAACACGTCTTCCGGTCGCGCAAAGGCTTTCAAAATGGCAAAAATCCAAAAAAAAAATAATAATAATAAATAAAAATAAGAATTTTTTAAAAAAAAATGTAAAAAAATTAATAACAATTTTTTTGGTTTGCTATAGAATATACTAGTTGGGTCATTTTCATTTATCTTGGGCAATTGGATTTTTTCAAGTCATGAACGTTACCTTTTTCCTAAAACAATTTTTAGGCTCAGAAGACTAAGACAAATACCTTTGAGCAAAAGCTTTCATTTAGAGTATTTCTAGCAGCTACCTCTTCACACAAAATTACAAAAACTTAACGTACCAGGTAACGTTCACGACCACGGGTAACGTTCATGACGGTAACGTTCATGAGTAACACGCCACTAAAACAATCTTTTCTCAATAAAAGAATATTCACTTTACAAAAAAAAATATTTGATTGGAAAGAGGACCTGCAGAAGAATTAAAGAAATACATTATATATTAAAGAATCATTACAATTTATTTAAAAAACCGCGTAACGTTCTTGTCAAAAAAAATTAGACCCACCATTGTCCCTCACTGTACTCCATCCAACATCCAACTGACAGGAAATTTCAAAACAAAAACAATGTCATCTGTAAGAAGCAAAATGGCGGCAGCTGCTAGCTTCTCATTCTAAGGGTTTTTCAAAATGGTTTACATTTTTTTGGGGGTAACATTCATGACGGAGATTTTTTTTTCTTCGTAGGGACACAACTTTACACGTCTGTAGAATGAGGTGAACATTATTATTTTTATGAAAACTAATGGTCACATCCTAAATAAACTGTATTTTTCTCATTTATATTGGATTTTGGTGAAAATAATGGGGAGAAATACATTTTTTTTCTATCAGACACAGTAAAATCTTAGACTAAGGGACACCTAAAATATCATGAACGTTACTTACATAACTGGCAATTTTGAGTCTCCACATTAGTTTAAAAGACAATTTATTATTGTAATTTATAAAAAAAATTGTTTCCTATGTGATCAAATGGATTTTAGTCATATATCCCTATTATTTTCACATTTATTAAAGGAGAAAGGTTGCGGACATGATATGCCCAAGATAAATGAAAATGACCCAGTTATAAAAATACCAGACTAAAAAAAAAACTAATGAAACCACCTTTACCAGTCGCGCAAAGGCCTTGAAAATTCACTATAATTTGCCCTTTTTCAAGGAATTGAAAAATATAGGTAAAATTTTTATTTATCTGACTCCCCATAGAAATTATTACTTGCATGAAGGTCCAAAGAATCCACAGAGACCAAAAAAAATAAAATCGGACCAACCCTTCCGGTTGTGCAAAGGCCTTGAAAAGTTATCCTCTAAATCTTTGTACTTACATTATGTATATCATTCAGACCAGCTTAAAAATTGACCCAGAACTCACGAAGAAGAGTTATAGGTACGAGTATACGACGAATTCCATCCAGACCCTACCGGTATCTCAGTAGTCAAGACGTCTACTGGTAATCCAGAGGTCGCGGGTTCGAAAGGTGACCGGTAAAGGAGGTTTCATTGGTGTTTTTTTAAAACTCTTTATACTATTCTGGTCTTTTTATAACTAGTATATGCTATAGCAAACCAAAAAAATCGATTACCTATAACTTTTTTTTTACATATTTTTTTTAAATTTTCTTATTTTTTTTGGAATTTCGCCATTTTGAAAGCCTTTTTGCGACCGGAAGGCGTGGTCCAAAAAAAATTTTTTTTGCGCCAAAGTCTTATCTTCAACAGCCACAACTTTTCCGGGGTATAGCGTTAATTAAATAAAATAAAATGATTTTTCGACCCACTTTGTATACATTATTTTTTTCCTATCCATTATTTAATTCTTATAATAATTATATTTACTGTACATAATTATGTCTATGTATATCCAATAAAGTGTTTAATAATAATAATTATCTATCTTTTTGCTTTCAGAGACTTGCCATGCAAATCTTTAAGTGACTCCTGCTGCCTCTGGACATCTGGCTTTTCTGCTGCCTCCGGCTATCTGACTCTCCAGCTGCCTCTGGCTTTTCTGCTGCCTTCCTGTATTATTCATTTATTTACACCCTGATTAAGATTGTCTAGGCAACCATGTTTCATGTCAACCCACTTCTAAACAATGTAAACTTAATTATTACAATAAAAGAAAAAAAAAAAAAAAAATTGAAATTCTGATGTTCTCTATTTCCCAGACAAAACAAATAGCCACCACCTATAGCTTGTAAAAATACAGTTGCATTTTTGTATTCAACGTTTCATAGGTGGAGAAAATAACCTGGTTCCCAATTAATTACAGACTGTAAAATTGACATTAAGAGTGACACTTCATTCGTCTGTCACTGTAATGTCAATTTTACAGTTACCAGAGCAGCCAGAAAGATAAAATGGCCAAGCAGTGGTTCATAACATTTTTAGCATCGCGGCACACTTAGCATGAATAGATCAAAGATATTGGACTTAGCCGCAGACAAAATTTTGAAGATGTTTATAAAAAGAAAGAGATTTTGTATTGAACCCAACTAATAATGAGGGCTTTTTTTTATCTTCAGAAATTTTATAGCACATCAGCATTATAGGATGGGAATCACTGTGCTTACTTTATTAAGTAGTCACTGTAGCCGAGTGGAGTAGGCTAGCAAGCAGGGTGACCTGGGTTCGATTCCCGGCAGCGCAGAAATTTTCTGCTTGGATGTCCGGGGTCCACTCATACCTCATGAGGAATAAGCGACCTCACTAGAGACAAGGTTCTGTTTTAACTTGGGTACTGGACGATTTGGCTTTCTTTTGTCTGTCTGTTAAGCGATAACACCCGACCGGATTCTTCAAAATTGTTATTAGTATGTATACCATGTTCATTGGGGTCTTAGAATTTTACCTATTGTTTTTAGGCCGGCTAGGAAAGAACACTCGACCGCAGCGCAGGCTCCTACCTAGTAGAGGCAGACCTCAACTCAACCAGGAAAAGTCTATCCTGCTTGGTATAATACCTCGATACTGGGCAAGCTAAAGACGACTCTAGACGGGAACCTCAATTATCCATCACTATACCTCCATTCGTCACACCAGAAAGCCTTAAGTCTGGACGGCAGTCCACAACTTCGGCTATGACTTTGTGAAATAGTGTGATCGGTTGAGGGAGAGGGGGGTCGACAAGAGTCAGATTTTGCCCATCTGTTACCGTTTCGGCTGTAGAAACATTTTACGCCTGAACCTTCGACTCTCACCCGAAATACGGGCAAATATCACTCGAGTTGACATTACTTTTTTTTTATCTTCAGAAATTTTATAGCACATCAGCATTATAGGATGGGAATCACTGTGCTTACGTTATTAAGTAGTCACTGTGGCCGAGTGGAGTAGGCTAGCAAGGAGGGTGACCTAGGTTCGATTCCTAGCAGCGCAGAAATTTTCTGCTTGGATGTCCGGGGTCCACTCATACCTCGTGAGGAATAAGCGACCTCACTAGCGACGAGATTCTGTTTTAACTTGGGTACTGGACGATTTGGTATTAGTATTATTTATTAGTATGTATACATGTTTATTGGGGTCTTAGAATTTTACCTATTGTTTTTAGGCCGGCTAGGAAGGAACGCTCGACCGCAGCGCAGGCTCCTACCTAGTAGAGGCAGACCTCAACTCAACCAGGAAAAGTCTACCCTGCTTGGTAGAATACCTAGATACTGGGCAAGCTGAAGACTAGACTCTAGGCGGGAACCTCGCGATTATCCATCACTATACCTCCAAACCTCCATTCGTCACACCAGAAAGCCTGAAGTCTGGACGGCAGTCCACAACTTCGGCTATGCCTTTGATGACTTTTTGAAATAGTGTGATCGGTTGAGGGGAAGTTTTTAGGGGGGGGGGGTCTAAGAGTCAGATTTTGCCCATCTGTTACCGTTTCGGCTGTAGAAGCATTTTACGCCTGAACCTTCGACTCTCACCCGAAATGTCCATCTCATTAAAATCAGAAGTTTCCGAAGAATTAAAAATTCAAATCAGGAACATCTATAAGTTCATAAGCGCTCTAGGAAGAACTAAAAGTTCCTAGAACCCTTGAAATCGGGAAGTTCCTGCAATATACATACAGACAAATGTCACTCGAGTTGACATTAGGTAGGTACTTACTTGTAAATTAGGGACGGGTTCTAAAAATCTCGAGATATACAGAGTGTCCCACCAAAGTTGGACACCTCAAATTACTCGGCTCCTGAAAGAGTTTTTGTAAAATAAAAAATTCAAAGGTACATGTCCTAATTATGCGGTTTCAGTCATGAATTTTTTTATACAGGGAGGTTCATAAGTCAGAAATTGAGGTGTCAACTTTCGATTTTTAAATGAATCGACCTGAATTTTGTTTGTGTAATGAAAACACGCATTTTCAATTTGCAGCAAGAATTTTCATACAGGGTGGTTCATAAGTAAAATAATTACTTGTTTTTTTTTTTAATTTTTATTACGAATTAAGAATCTCCGCCCAATTTTTCGTTAGTCATATCAAAAAACAAACCATCAGGGTGAGACATAATTTTTTTGCAACACACTGTTTGTGGGCATCAGTAAAAGAGTCGTAGAATTGAACAGAAAGACTTAAAATGCAAGCAAAACTTCGGTTTTTTTAAATTAAAAAGTTATGGTGTTTAAACTAATATTGTCGCATGGACCAACCTGTAGATATTCTCTTAAACTATCTTGTGAGTACTCGAAGTTGTATAGAATTCAACGAAGACTTTGAATCGGGGGAAAAAACAAGTAAAAAAACGCCATTTTTTTAAGCCATTTTCAATTTGGTGTCCACACTGAATGATTTTAAAATTTGAAATGAAAAATAGGTAGGTGTAAGCACAAAATTGAAAATGGATTTTTAATTTTACGTCTCTTTGACTACCCATAGAAAGGGTGTTGCAAAAAAATTATGTCTCACCCTGTACAACACTTTAGTCTTGTTTTTCGATATGATCAACCAAAATTGTGTAAAATTAGGCGAAGATTCTTAATCCGCAATTTTTTTAAAAAAAAAACTCGGTTTTAAAAAAAATCAAGTCATTATTTCACTTATGAACCACCCTGTATAAAAAAAATTGCTACCAATTGAAGGTGCGTGTTTTCATTACACAAACACTTTCTCTTCTTGTTATCGAAAAAATTAAACGAAATCGAATTTTTCGAGATTTAGAAGAAGAAAAAATTGGTCAAAAAAACCCACCATGTATGTAATATTTTAGTTTGAAAAAGTACTCAGAAACCATTTAGAAGTTAAATTATCAAATAAAATTCATGTCGATTCATTTAAAAATCAAAAGTTGACACCTCAAATTCTGACTTTTGAACCTCCCTGTATAAAAAAATTCATGACTGAAACCGCATAATTAGGACATGTACGTACCTTTGAATTTTTTATTTTACAAAAAATCTTTCAGGAGCCGAGTAATTTGAGGTGTCCAACTTTGGTGGGACACCCTTCATATACATAATATCTATTTATAAAATGCTTGAAGGTAACCTCTGTCATTTTTTTACTTTCCTTATCTTATAATAATAATTTAAATAAATGTGTAATAAAAGAGCAGAATTAAAGGACTTTTCCGTATCCGGTATAATCCTTATCTGCTTATAATTTCGCCACTCTACGCTGCTCATATTAAAGTAGCTACTCATGTTTCCTCGCGAGGTATGAGTGGACCCCGGACATGCAAGTACAGACCCGAAAAAATCCTGCCGTGCTGGGGATCGAACCCAGGTCACCGTGCACGCTGCAAGCAAGCCAAGAGCGGTAACCCACTGGGCAACCGTGACTACCCTTGTCTTATAGAAAGGAAAGTAAGGGAATCACCCAAAATTTTCGATAGGTCAGTTTTAAGTGCCAAAATACTTTTTAGTGCCCTCAGAGACAAAATCCAAGGTTTGAGACGTGTATCTATCCGTCCGTCTGAATAAAATATCTCAAAAACACTGCCAATTATGGACACAATACTTCCTCGTGATTGCTTCACATTGTAAACACGTGCCAATTTGGAGATTTTATAGAAAATTACTTGTACCTCCAAAACGGCTCAACCGATTTTCTTCAAATTTGTTTTATATGGTAGAATATCGTTTTTTCTACAATCTGAATTCCACAAAAAATTCTGTATCGGCAAGTCGTGGTCCTTATTTTTTTACTTTTTTGTCCAAAATTTCGGATTTTCTTAAATATCACAGTCAAATTATAATTAATTTAAAAATAAATATTAATAACCTGTGTCAAACAATAATATGCATATTCTTACAAAATTTCATCGAAATTGGGTGTACCGTTCACGAGATATAAGCGTTTAAGTAAAAAGTTAGTGGTCAGGCGCATAGTCTCTTTCACCCAGAACCGCTGGTATGAATTCGATGAATTTAAAATGGGACCATCTACAGAATGTCTCCTAGATGTGTGCAAAATTTCATCAAAATCGGTTGAGTAGTTTCCGAGATTTGCGCGTTACAAGGAATCGTTTTTACAGACAGACAGACAGACCGACAGACGGACACAAAACCAAATTTACTCAGTAGGTTATGATTATGAAACGTCCAGAAATATGAAAAAAATTGAAATCGGGGCAAAAAAATATTTTTTTTTACAAAAACGAACACAATACTTCCGATTTCTAATATTAGAAATTTCTCGGAAGTAAAACGGTAGGTATAGGATAGACTTCTTTTAGGAAGACTAGGAAGAGGATGTCCAATAGCCCTAGCGTCGAGGGTACGTTGAATAAACCAGTTCTCGTTTTGTCTCTAAAGTTAAGCAACGTGCAGCGAGGTTAGGACATGGGTGAGTGACCATTCAATTTAGAACCCTCCTGATAGTGGCTATTCCCGATCTCACTGAAGCTGGGTGAAGTTAATTTGCATTGCTGATTTGTGAGTTTCGAGCGAATGGAGGGTGAACCCCCGTGTGATATGACCATGCAGCTGAAAGCCATATTAAACTCAAATTTAAAAAAAAAAAATCCTGAAATTAAGCAATGAAGTTTAAAAAAAAGTCCAAGACTTGGGTGTGTCACCATTCGAATTCAAATGCTCGTCTTGCTAACTATTCCAGCCCCACACTAGTCACCGTGGCCGAATGAGTTAGGGCGCTAGGCATTGCACGCACGGTGATCTGAGTTCAATCCCCAGCGGAGCAGGATTTTAGCTGCTTTAATGTTAGCAGCGACCAGTGGCGGGATTATAGGCAAAAATAAGATATTGGGTTATTAAAGATATGGAAAAGTCCTATAATTCTGAGCTACCCACTAAAATTGTCATATAATAACACAAAGAAACACATTATTATTATTATTCCCGCCCCACTCAGGCTGTGTGAGGTTTATTTGAATAGATGTTTGTGAATACCCCTTTATAAGTGCCGCACGCGACAGAAATGAATAATATTAATTTTATTTTATTTTTACTGGGGTTTAATGTCTATAATTTTGGGGTTCCATATCTTTAAGGTCGTTTCTCACATTAAAAAAGCTACTCATTTTTCCTTACGAGGTATGGGTATGAGTGGAAAAAATCCTGTCCTGCGGTGATCGAACTCAGGTCAACGTACGTGCAAGTCTAGTGCGTTACCCACTCGGCCACGGTGACTAATGTATCCATCTCGATTTTGTCTTTTAAATTACCCTTAAAATTAGTTAAATAATTAATAAAATAAACATGTTCCAGGTCTTATTAAGCTTTTGCGATATTTACTTTTAAAGGATTTTTTAAAAATATCGTGGGATATTTTACTAGAGATTTGGGAAAAATCCCGTGTGCCTACTTCCCCTACATCCATAGTCTATACAATGAAGTTTTTTTCGATTAATCGGTTATGCTGTGCGTTCATTATGTTGTACGAAATTGTGCTGTGTAACCGTTGTGTTGAATGTGATTGTGTTGTACGAACACGATTTTTCAAATTTGAATTCGATTATCGATATTTTATGCTGAAAGACCATTATGCTGTGCGAACTTGTGTTGTATGACGCCGCACCAGTAGAATCAGTAGAAACATTCCCGCATTTATTTTGTGACATCGTCGATGGCGCGTTAAATAACTATAAAAATAAAATTATAAATACCTACAGCCTACAGCCTACAGCGGCGGTTCTTACCGGAACACCGAAGTTAAGCCACGTTCAGATTTTTTTCCTAATGGCAGACGAATAACCTCTGAAAAGCGTTCATTTCCGTGCGCGTGAGTCATGACTCAGTCATGAGTCATGACACGAGTCCGTGCCTGAAGTTTGTAAGTACGATGTAGGTAACTCACCTCTACAGATGTTCAAAAACACCACCCTCTGCTGCAATACATTTCCTGAGTCTGCCAGGTTCACTGAGAAATTAAAAAATAATTCTAAAATAAAATATTATAAAACAATTAACAAATGAGGTAAATCAATCACATTTCGGACTTCAGTGACTTCACTACTTCAGAGTCTTCAGACTATAAAAAGGAAGAAGTGAGATTGAGATCTTTAATAAGTATGTTATTTAGTAGGTAAAATAAATAACTTTTTTAAAAACAAGTAGGTACCTAGGATAAGGACAGTAAAAATGGGTAAAAAATATATTTATCTTGTTTTGTAAATCCCACCCATCATGGATGTATCTTTTGCACAGATCTTTGACACGTAAAACAGTACCAGTCTACCAGTCATTTTGCCCCTGAGTCTGTTGCTTCCACTGAGATGATCTCAGTGGTTGCTTCTCTCGAGTCTACTGCTTCCCCTAAGTCAGCTGCTTCCCTTGCATCTTCTTGAGTCTGTTGCTTCCCTGAGTCAATTGCTCCCTCTGAGTTTCTCCTGAGTCTGCTGCTGGTGGAATGGAAAAATAGTTGTTCTTTGAGCAAAATACCCCTCTAATTAAAGCTTTTTTTACCACCTCATTTAGATATTGTTGCATGATGTGTACTGAACATGTTTCATTAGTTTCTAGCGTTCCATAGAAGGCAAGAATCTGAAGTCAGCTCATTTAAGGAAGAAGAATTGTCTATTATAGCTGGCTTTGATTGTCATTGGTTGGCCTTGTGGGTCACTTTGCTTGGATAGAGGCAGGCAGCACTGGAAGTTGTTTTGTTGGGCCTGTCTTGATACTGTCTAAACATAGGTAATCAGATGAAGTTGATGGCCTTAAGAGTGAGCGAGATGCTGTTTGTATCCATGAATTCAAGCCCAGCTTAATATTGAAGATGAAACCACATCAGGGTTAAGTATCAGAGAATGCCTAAGGCATTAACTTTGCCCGGGATTGCAAGACAATTGTACATTTAAAATTTAAAAAAAAATCTATGTATTATTTTTTAAATATTGTTAATTTTTTTATCTGTGTTAATTTATTGTTGATTGTTTTGCAAAAAAAAGTGTAAAAAAAAAACAAAACAAAAGAACATAAAGAAATGATCTTATGAATTGCATTTTGCTATAAAAGGTGTCAGTCCATCTGACCAAACTCTTGGGAAATTGAAAAAAACTATATTGATTTTTCTGTATTAACCCAGATAACGCGGTGAAATTTTTTGTTTTATTTTTTTGGAGTGATATAAATTGAGTCCTGAATCAAAATAAGTGCTGTCAACTTATCACTCGGACTCAAAACAAAGAGCTTAAGGTGTCGCCAACTAACCTCAACAAGCTGAGTTAATTAGAAAAATCCACAATGTAGTACCTTTCACCAGATGGGGCTGACGTCCTTCCAGAAGTACATCCTTCTGGAAGGACGTCAGCCCCATCTGGGTTAAAGATGTCAACAACAAAAAAAATTTCAAAACAGAACTATTGTACTACACTCCAGGTCTTATGTGATGAAATTTCAGAAAAAAATACTGGAACTATGAAAAAAGTTGCTATGCCCTTTTAACAAATTTTGATTTTCTTAAGGGATTCCTTCAAGATTTGCCCTCCTAATTAGATGTAAAATAAGAAAATTATAATAGGAACAACATTGCAATTAAAAGAATAAGTGTGAAAATTTTTATTTTTTAAAACATTTTCAAGGCCGGCCTATCCTGTCCTGATACTCAAGCTTTAGGCCATTTCAAAATTGATTTCAGGAAGCCTCTTTCTTCTTCAGTTAACCACTTCAAGCAGTACTTTACAACTGCTGCTTTCTTGATAATTACTTTTTCTTTTGGATTTAAGCCATTTTTTGAGGCATGATGAATGGACTGTCTTCTAGATTGACCACTCTGTACTTGGATGATGGGAGTGCACTCAGCCTCATGAAGACAATTATGTATTTTAGTTTTATTTTTGTTTCATATAAGAAAAAAAAAGAATTTTTAATTTTCTTTTATAGAAAGGTATAAACTAGAACTCACTTATTGACAATACTCAGTAGTTTTTTATTTTGCATCAAAAAGTTTAGTAGCCCTATTGTTTCTCTGGTTTCTTACACAAAGTAGACCTAAGCAATAATATGTGAGCAGCTTTTTAGCCAAACAACTAACCTAGTCATTGAAATTCATAGAAGCATTTTTTTGCTATTATAACACATGTAAATGTTACATTTGTCTCATTTGCAGTGGGTTTTTGTTCCACCTGTTGGTTTCTTACAATGTTTATGTACGGCTTCAAAGACTGGCCAGTTTGACATATTTTGATCTTTCCTCACATCTACTATTTGTAATGCAGCCATGGGTCCCATAATTTTTGCCTGTATTTGATTCTCAATGCTATTACTACAAAAAAATGCTTCTATCAATTTCTTTCAGATTTGGACTCCCCGTTGAATTTCAGACAATTTTGAGTACCCATATGATAATTTAAGAGAATATCTACAGTGTGGTCCATGTGACAGTGACAATATTAATTAAAACACCATAACTTTTTAATTTCATCAAAAATCTTAAGTTGTTCTTGCATATTTAGTCTTTATGTTCAATTCTACGTCTCTTTGACTGTCCACATACAGGGTGTTGCAAAAAAATTATGTCTTACCCTGTACAACACTTTAGGGTGGTATGCAGAGTCCTCACTGTAGTGATGCTTGGGTCATTTATTGCTTCAGCTGACTTTGGTATTCAGAGACATTTGTTTGAAGCGTCTGTACGCATATGCATTCAGATGTCTCTTTAATAAATAATTTTCAAAGTTGAAGTTTTCCCTACAGCAAGATCGGGACCACCCTACAGTGAACCCTATAGGGAAAGAAAAATTGTCTCTGCATATTAGCCTTAGTTTTGTTTTTCAATATGACTAACAAAAAATATGTAAACTTAATTATTCCCTAATATTTTTTAAAATGGAATGCCATATTTTTTATTCCTGTTAAAATTGAAGCCTAAATTAGGCTGAGAATAATAAGCTTTTAAAGTTTTGAAAAAGCCTATCAGAGGCGGAGTACCATACAGCATTGAAAAAATTCCATTGTGTTTAAAAGTTATGAGAGTGTGGAGTGTGTACTCTTTTGGCACTGAATTTTTTTTATCAGAGTGAGGATTACCATACAGATAGTATGGTAATCTGGCACTACAACTCTGGTTGAGCCTTGGTACTCTTCTGAAAGTACCCTAGTGTTAGTACTCTTCTGAAAATGAATCATTAATTGGGCCATTCCGCGGTCACCCATGTTACAGGTTGACGCCTTTACACAACAATTCTGGCTTTATTAAAATAAAATTGGACTATATTTTTATGTCATTCAGAGGATTTTGGCATAGAGATTCCAAAAATGTTTCAAGTTTCTAATTATTTCAACCAGCAAGTCTGTAATGAGGCAAAAACATTGGTAACCCACGTTACTTCAAACAAAACATGTCAAAATTGCATGGTTGGATTACCTTAAATCCCTCCTCATTAAAGCATGCTACATTCCCGAGAGTGGCATGACCTGATTATAAATATTCTTGTCAACACTACAAACCAGTGTTTGTTTTTCTAAATGTTCTAGTAAACATAAAATTCATAATTTTCTGGACCCTTCTCGGTCACCCACGTTACGTCACCCACGTTACAATTTGTCCCTCCATCTATTACTCCTCTTCCCAGCCCTGCTGATTGACTTATGTCTTTTTCCTTGATATAATGTGATAGTTAAGCTTTTACTTAACATATGAAAGGAAAAAATAACCTTGTTTTTATTATTTAAATTCAATTTGGGGCATTTTTTATTATGAGGAGGACAAAGATTGTTTTTAGATTAAAACAATAAAAATAATTTTCTTTCCCCAACGTTTTTGTCATTAACTAAGCCTGAATCATTTCTCATCCACGTTTATCTTATAAGAGAACTTATAAAACATTCTTTCACCCATACAACTGATTGATGGGGTAGGAAGAATTCTGCGAATCTGTTTTAGGGAAACATGAGGTTCCTTTTCATCAATGTTAACTTTGAACGTATCTTTATCAGAATTTGTACTTTTAAGACAAAGTCCTCTAACTTCATTTTCACTGTCGACTAATGTTTGACATACAGCTACATAGGAGTAGGTCTTCCCATAGTTTTCTTCAGGAAATTCTACAATGACAAATGTACCATGTTTGATTTTTTCTCTGTGTATTTCACCTTCTTCTGTATCCGAATCACTACTATAAATCAAGCGGTATGCTGATCCTTGCTTGGTATTTTTTTGTGTCACAAATTCTTGTAATACAAGATCTTCTTCTTCTTCTCTTGATGAACTTTTAGAACTTTCCTCATTGATGGCTGACTGGATGTGACGTGTAAGAAAGTGAGACCTGAGCTGTCCATCTTTCCTGTACATAACATGAACTTTAGAGATACCCTTCACTGTTACTGCTTTTTCAATTATGGCACGCACATTCGATTTAAGATTTGCTTTTTCAATATCTTCGTTATTCATTTGAATCATATTAACCTTAGTCACATCTTTTGCAGTTTCATAGAATTGAGAACTATTCAAGACAATTGCCTTTTCTTGTATAACAGCTTTTCGTACTTGTCTCTTTACCGCTCCTCCGATTCCGTCTACAGGTCCTTTGCCGTGACTTGTTGCGAAATAGTTCCATACAATTTCACAAGAAGATTCTTTTTCCAAATACTCTATGGCTGCAGCCATAAATTTATTTTTAAACTGGCTACTTGGACCATCTGACCAGATGTTAACCTTCTTGATGGAAGAAGGAAGTTCACTTAAAATCCTTTTCATGTACACTATAATTGTGTCTTTTGTATGGGTTAAATTGTCTGAGACAATGACATACGGATGTTGTTTACCATCAAAATAAACACTGCAAGTAAACAGGCTGACCTGAGGTTGGCACCAATGAAAGGATTGTACTTCGTTTTGAGCAACACAGGTGTAGTTCTCCGCAAAGTCTACTTGAATCATTGCTTCATTGGGATCATGTGTGTCAGAAATAACTCTGTTGCGTACATTAATATAAGAGATTGCCTGCTCTCTTTTTATGTAGACGTGTTCAAAGAAAGCCTTATTGATTGATTGGATGTATTTGATAAGATCATTTGGCTCTCCATCATGCATAACCTTTGACAAGTGTCCATTGAACTCTTCCCAAACATACCAAGTTATATCAGAATAATCCTCACTATCAGCTACTTCTTTATGCATTTCTGTGATCATTTTATCAGCACATTCTTTGCACTTGCCCAGCCAACAGTTTTCTAGTGATGGTGAACAAAGAAAATTTTCACAAAACTCCACTGTATATTTGGGAAAGTTTTTATATGACTTCTGGAAGGCACTCACTGCTTGAATGAAATTTTCATGATATTTGCAAAGGCAGACATTGTGTGGGAGCATGCTACTCAGTTTGACTTCTTTTGGTCGTAACTCAAAGAATTTTGTTTTCCCAATACATTTTCCATACTCCTGACAATAGAGAGCATGGACTTCCTTGATTGAACAAGTCAGATGTCGAATTTGCACTTTCTCTTTTTTTCCTGTTTCATCTCTAATGGTCCTAGCATCTTTCATCCCAGGTGCCTCCCGACTGATATCCTCTCTGCGATAGAATTCTTTGACTGATTTCTCAAGTTCCACGTTTGTCTGGGAATTAGCAAACAGCTTTCTACATTCTGATGGGTGCTTTGGCGATACATAGTCAGAAAACAATTTTTTCACAACTGCTTTTCTTCTGTTGGGAGATTTCGGTAGGATTTTCTTAACTCTAGCTGCTGCCTTCCCCAGTGAACTGTTGGATCTAAAACCCATTGGCGATGATAACGCTTTCTCTTTCTTCAGAATTCTATGCCTTCTCACTCTTTCTCTTGTTGCTGCCCTCTGCTTGTTTAAGTCTTTTAATCTTTGCTTCAAAGGAACTTTCAACAAACTTTCTTTCTTCCTTTCTCGAGAAATTTTCTCGAGTTCACTTTGTCTCTTGCGATATTCGTCAAACTTGCCTTCCTCTTTGAGTTTTTGACGACGTCGGCGCTTTTTTTCTGCCGATGTCAGAGGCGCCATGTTCTGAAAAGCAAAGAAAAAAAAATTCACTACCTATAATATAACAATAAATTGGTTGCAATGAACCACAACTATCCTATAACCACTAAGAAACAAAGGTCGGTTACCCGTAGAATAAAGCCATTTCGATAATCGCAAAGTAGGTATTAAATAAACCCATCCTATCAATGTAAACTTGCATGAGATATACACAAGGTATGAAACAAGATCTCATATTATACCGGTCACCCACGCTACATACTGAAACTATCGAAATTTCATCATAATTTGCACAATTTATTTATAATTATTAATTTTTCAGAAGACAAATGTATTTATCTAAAAATCCTGACAAAAATATAATTCATAATAGGTTTTATCTTTTAATAAATTGGCTAAAGTTACCACAAGTGACCTTCCACAAAATCATTTTATTTTTAAAATACACAAAATTTGAAAGTAATCTGTTATTAAAATAAACAAATAAAGACTATGTAAAACATATCTGTAGTATCAGAAATTAGTTTAGGTCAGTTAAACAACAAAAAACAAGAGCAATAATTTCCTATACTAATGGTCACCCACGTTACATCACTTTCGAATCCCAAAAAAAGAGGATACATTTTTTTTAAAATTAAAAATAATTTGTTTTCTAAACTCCCAAACCTCAGGACGTTTTCCCCACATATTTTATATTAAAAATAAAAATTTGTAGACGATTTTAAATTAAAAAACACTAAAATATTGGTAACCCACGTTACACACAGTATTTATTTTCAAAGGAGTCAAAAGTACACTTACTTTACGATTTGCGAAGTTAAACTTATGGAATTCGCCCAAGAACTGAAGTCTCTTTCAATGGAAACTATCAGTTGCTTTTCAAATACTGGTATAATGCTAGAATAATATCACTGAAAACTTGCAATAAACATGTTAATGCAGGAACAAGTTTGTTCATCACAGAAAACACATCATAAAATCGAAAATACTAATCCTACAACAAAAATGAAAATAGTTCTGAAAATTGAGAATATGCACTTTTCAGTGAAATATGTACCTATTAATAGTTCTAAAGTTTTCTTTTGGCATGTCATGTCCGCTTTCTCGCGGAATGATTCAATTGTAGAGTGTGGGTACTCTTTTGAAAATGAATTATTACTTATAGAGTGTGGGTATGTTTTTGAAAATGAATTATTACTTATAGAGTGTGGGTACGCTTTTGAAAATGAATTTTTAATTGTAGAGTGTGGGTACTTTTTTGAAAATGAATTTTTACTTATAGAGTGTGGGTACTCTTTTGAAAATGAATTTTTAATTGTAGAGTGTGGGTACTCTTTTGAAAATGAATTTTTAATTGTAGAGTGTGGGTACTCTTTTGAAAATGAATTATTACTTATAGAGTGTGGGTATGCTTTTGAAAATGTATTATTACTTATAGAGTGTGGGTACTGTTTTGAAAATGAATTATTACTTATAGAGTGTGGGTATGCTTTTGAAAATGAATTATTACTTATACAGTGTGGGTACTCTTTTGAAAATGAATTTTTAATTGTAGAGTGTGGGTACTTTTTTAAAAATGAATTTCAATTGTAGAGTGTGGGTAATCTTTTGAAAATGAATTTTTACTTATAGAGTGTGGGTACTCTTTTGAAAATGAATTTTTAATTGTAGAGTGTGGATACTCTTTTGAAATGGATTTTTAATAATTGTAGTGTGTGGGTACTCTTTTGAAAAATATTTTTAAATTATGGAGTGTGTAGTAGTCACCGTGGCCGAGTGACCTGGGTTCGATCTCCAGTGGGGCAGGATTTTTTCTGCTCTGTTATTGGGTGTTCGGGGTCCACTCATACCTCGTGAGGAAAAATGAGTAGCTGCTTTAATGTGAGCAGCGACCAGTGGCGGAAATATAGGCAAAAATAAGATGTTTGGATATTAAATATATGGAAAAGTCCTATAATTCTGCGCTACCCACTAAAATTGTGATATAATAACACAAAGAAACACATTTTTTTTATTATTATATGGAGTGTGTACTTTTTTTTTTTATCAGAGTGAGGATATCATACCATACCATCTGGCACTACAGCTCTGGGTTGAGTCTTGGCCTCATCAACAAAGCATCGCCACTCAACCCTGTTGTTGACTGCATTGCGAATCCATTTATGTTTTGCAGGTGGATGATATATGGCCTTTGTTACAGGACAATTGGACCAGCTAGTCCCATTCATCTGGCGGCTTGATAGACATGTTGATTGTGTGTGTAATTGCAATGACCAACACAGTATAATAATAGTAATAATAATGTTTTTACTTAAAAATACATATTTTGTTCTTCCTCTTGTTCCTATATAATGTACTAGCGGGCTACGCCCGCTTCGCGTGGCCAAGGCATGGCCACATTTTAGTTAAGGCATGGCCACCGCCGCTGAATAAGTTTTATGGTTATTGAAGCACTTCTTTATACACCAGGTTCTTTGTTATACCATCTGGCTGTAACAGAATGAGGGACTTGGCAGACCTTACTCTTGAAAAAGCAACATAGAGCTGACCGTGGGAGAAGCAATCGTTCTAAGGTCAATTCCAGCTAGCTCAAGAGTTTGCCCCTGTGCCTTATTTATCGTCATGGCAAAACATAGTTTTCTGGGGAATTGAACTCTTTTGAAATTAAAGTGGTAGTCGGAAATCACATTAGAACCCTAGAGAGAGATGGGAAGGCACTACAACGAAATCAGTAGGTGCCCTACAGCGCCGCACTTGAAGTAATGATATTTTTCGGTTCCAAGTGCGGTTAGCTTTTAGAGAAGGTGGGTTTTTAGTGGGTGGAAATCCCACACCCCAGGCAGGATCTGGATGTCTTTGAAAGATTTTTTCCTGCCTTCCATTAAAAAAAAAGAACCCAAGTGCATAGTTGCTAATGAACAGATTAAATGAGCACACAAATAGCTCAGTGGTTAAGCACTCGCTTACGATGCGGAAGGTCCCGGGTTCGAACCCCCGCGCCGACAAAAATAATCCTGTGTACATACGAGGTTTGGCTATTAAGTTCGTAGATTCTTCCCATAAAACGATGTGTGTTTAACTTACCCAACTTAAGTAGTTATCCCCTTCAATGTACTCCCCTCCTCTATCCCTATAACGTTCTAAGCAAATTTTCCATTGATCGAAACAGTGGTGGAGGTCATTTTGTGTGAGGCCTTCCAAGACTTTTGCCGGTTTTTTCTTAACGGCATCTACGCTGTCAAATCTGGTACCTTTCAGGGCAGATTTGATTTTGGGAAAAAGTAAAAGTCGCACGGGGCCAGTTCGGGTGAGTAAGGAGGGTGTTCCAACACTGGGATATTGTACTTGGCCAGGAACGTCTTCACGGAGTAGGCACTGTGGGCTGGCGCATGGCACCATTTTTGCGCAAACTTTTGTCATGTTGAAATTTTCGTGCAAAATTTGTCTCACACATTCTTTATCAATTTTAAGTGTATCAGCCATTAGTGTAAGAGGTAACCTACGGTCAGAACGAATCATAACACAAAAATTTTCAATGTTTTCGTCAATTTTTGAGGTTTGGGGGCGACCAGGACGTGGATCGTCCTCAACATCTTCCTGACCATCTTGAAACCGTTTAAAACCACTTATAAAGCGTTGATCTTTTCAAACATGACTCCTGGTACACTGTCTTTAACAAAGAAAAAGTTTCACCAGCAAATTTTACGTAAAATTCAATAATCACTCGTTGCTCAACGTTTGTATCAATCATAATTCCGGCAAAATTAAAAAAGGTGTCTTGCGCGTCGGGCTATCACAACAGAACTAATTACAGTACAGACGTGTGTCAGCTATGAATCAAAACACAAGACTTGAAGCTGTCTAAATATGTTTATCATATCTTCCTAGCATGGACAGCTTTTGCGTAGCGGCTCGCGTCTACGAACTTAATAGCCAAACCTCGTATACCGTTTCACCTGCACCAGCCCCTGTGAATATAACTGCCTCGATAATGTTTTTTTTTTAGGATTTAATTTGAAGCCGCGTGCCGTTACACAATTTCTCAGACAATTTAGTACACAATTTAGTAATATTATTGGTGCTCCAACCTTAAGGCATAGCCGATGGGGTGGCAAGCCAGGAGGATTTAGTGTATTGAAATTCGGTTGGGTAATGGATGGCTTCTTCCTCTTCCACAACAGTGTCTACGGATTCGTAAGTTGATAGTTCAGAAGGCATTCTTTTTAATAAGTCATTATTAATTTCCAGAGCATTATCATTCTTTGGTGTTAGTATGGCCCTTATCTTTAGCCAAACAGGGACAACAACACTTGGGTTATGTAGATTGGGGTAGATAGTGTCTAGGAAGGTGTTGTATTCGACTAATAACTGACAGTGTTCGGTAGGAAATACATTTTTTTCATTTTGTTCAGGTAACTGTCCATCACCTATCCGAAGCAAAAGCTTCGAAAAAACTTCTGCATTTTGATCAGCGTGAAGGTGTACACGCATATTCAACTTTAAAGAAAGAACAGTTATCTGTGGCCACAAAATGGATGATTTTAAACATGCCTTCACTTCGTCAGCTCTTGTTCCACGTGGAACAACGGGTAAAGTTTGTCTAAAATCTCGAGACAGTAGCACAGTTTTACCACCCATAAGATTTTTAACACCACGAATGTCTTGTAGAGTACGGTCCAGTGTATCTAAGCCAGTTTTATGAGTCATTGTACATTCATCATATACGATCAACTGTGTCATAAATGTATTTATATTAATTTTTAATTCATAAATAAAACACCTCCCGCATATCTGCTGTTCTCTCCATTGTCCCCATCACACTCGCCGCATTTCCAACTTGTACCGCCAAACTTATTCGTTGCATTAAGTATGATTTTGCTCTCTTCTCTCCTGTCACACATGCTATCCGCTCTCCCAACTCTTTTAAAAACTTCTTTCCATCTTTGCAAATTGGCCCCATGGTTTCAATGGCAACAGGTACAAAGTGATAATCACTTGCAATTTGCTTATACTTGTCAAGTTTCTTTTTTCCTGCTATTTCCGCCACATGTCCTGCTTTTCTTTTTGAAAACTCAATATTAGATGGTGCTAGAGTATCGGTACAAGTGGCATCCCAAACCAAACATCTACCAGACTTCCAAGGAACAGTAGACATTCCATCTGGTCGTCGTCCATCTTCACGTATCATGCCAACCGGTTCTAGAACTGCAGGTATTTTTGCCGACGCAAGACCTCTTCTTATGACATCATTCAATGTAAAGTGACGTGAAAATCGCCCGGCGCTCTTACTACAGTTTAAACCATGAGTACCTCGTCCGTCTACTTTTTCTCCACAAATGCAAGTGTGAGGGGCACAAATGGGAGCTCCTAGTCTCAGTCCCATTGAAATTCGGAACTGGTTGTTGTCCAAAAGGGTACCGATTGAGCGAGATGGAAGGACTTGTAACCAAGCGTTCGATTCTTGATGAGAAGTTGCCAGATGTAGAGCTTTATCTTGATCTGAATCAAATGAGAAAGTTTTGAGAATTTTACTACACATGAAGGTGTCCCACTCGTGCTGGAGAATGGTACAATCGGGAACATTAGCACCAAATGAAACAGTCCAAATGTCCATTGCCTCCGCATATCCAGCTACTTCTCCAATGTCAGTAATAGAAGGTAACATGGTACTGACAAGAGGAAAAGTGCTATTTACAGAAGACAAGAAAGCTGGTAGTATTGTTTCAGATAGTTTTCTGATCCCAATTCCTCCAAGTTTCACTGGAAGTGTACTGAGTCGCCATTTTTCTTCACTCAGCTTAGTATTGATGATCTCTTCTACTGTTGTTTTGATGTCTTGATCCATTGATTCTACTTCTTGTTTGATTTTCCAGGCGGGGCTAGTGCGCATCAAGTAATTAAGCTTCGGTACCAATAAACAATTTTTTAGTAAATAATAAGCGATATGAAATTTTATATCTGCGAGCCTCTTCAATAAAGTACGGACTTCATGGAATTTCTTTTCAAAAACAAGTTGAGTACAGTCATCGGTGATGGGTGCTCCTAAAAGAGTCAAAGATGTAACCAACTGAATTCCTGGTACCAAATCTTCAAAATCCTTTACTACATCTTGATCCGTTGTACCACAAAAGAACAATTCACACTTCAAAGGGTTTAGTTTGAGTCCAATGTGTTTGCATTTTTCCATAATTGTCTTGAGATCTGAAATAACTAATGCTGGATCTCCTCCGAGTGTTCCGTCATCTAAATACCAAACATTTAGTTCTGATTTCAGTTGTTGTATCAGGGATGAATACATAAACTGAAACCTAAAGGTCCGGCTGGATCCCCTTGTTGAAAACCGACTTCAGAAGATATGATCTTTTCACCAAAAAATAACATGGAAGGCGAGGAGTAACATTGCCAAAGAAGGGGATATAACATGGGACACTGTTCTTTTACTTGAGTTAAAAGGACATCTCTCTCTACGCTATTAAAAGCGTTTTCAAAATCTATTTTTAAAATAACCTTTTTTGAAGAATTGTTATGGTTGATGAAAGTTCTTAAAACATGAATCGCACTCTCACAGCCTCCTTTTGTGCCAAAACCGAGCTGAATGGGGTTTAGATAATTTGACATAGACTCTCGAACTGACATGCATGCCAATTTCGATACCAGGCGACGCAATGTGCAACCGATGGCTATTGGTCTAATGCCACCACTGTTTTTGTTCAGAGCACATACAGTTGCACCATAAATAATTGGCGTCATCTCCGAATTGACATTTCCAGACAACATCATATTGCAAAGATTGGTCAAGGACGAAAGGAGTTTCAAACCAGCATCACCATTGCTTTTTGATAGAAGATCCTTCAGATGCTGCGGACGTAAACCATCAACTCCACCAGATGTTCCATTTGGAAAACTATATACAGCTTCCAACACTTGTCTTTCCTCTACAAACAAGTTATCTGCACAAGGGACAGGTGGATCAGGGAAAATCAATTTCCTACCTGGAGAAGGATGCTTTGATTTCAATTCGGTAAACACTTCTTCACTTTCTTGTGCCAATGAATCAGAGGAGGATAAAATTTTAACGGCGCCACGAACGTCACCGTCGGACAGTTTTGATTCTACACGAGTAGCCAAAGAAGTGCCTTTACCTCCTGATTTAACTTTACTCTTAACATATCGAGGAACTTCAACATGTTTAATATTATCTTTCACTGCTTGTGTCAAGTTTGCTGATTTTTCCGGCACTTGCAAACAGATATAAGAAAAGAATAAAAGTACCATCCAAGAAGAAGTAGTGTTTGCGAGACAATTATCTATCAATTGAGAAAGTTTCTGGGCCACTGTAATTCGTGCTCCTTTTGGTATCCTCTTCAATACTCTGATGTTTCGTTTTGCCCTTGACAACTTGGACACAAATGATTGTAAATCTTCAGTCACGAAAGGGCTTTCCATGTCAAGATCAGATAAAAATTCCTTGTGCATCCGTGAATAATGGATACGGAGTCCTCTCTTTCCTTTGAAACTTTTCTGACCATCAGTACATCTGTTACAAATATTTCCACAGGATATCTCACAATTGTTTTCATCTGCTTGTGTGTCGGGCGGTTTATCATTCGATGGGCCATTGCTGATTGATCCAATTGAGTCATTTGAATCAGAATATTTAAAAGATGGTCTACAATACCGCTGATCAAGGTTTGGTGGTAAACAAGATCTTTTGCCTGTGGATGTTGATTGTGACATTGTAAATTAAAAAAAAAAAAATCACCTTTTAAACATAATACTTAGTTTTGTAAAACTTGCAAATTTTAATTTTGGAATAAATTTAAGATCAGAGGAGAGAGCTTTCAGATTTCGAGGTGCTCGTTCAGAGTTAGTTGAATACGATCAACTTGAAATCCCTGAGGACTTTGGCCATATCACTTTGCTTTCCAATAATACAGCTTGATATATCTACTGAATTTAAATTGAGCGGCAATTTCAAAGCAGAATGAACAGTGCGGTCTCCTTCTATCAGTGTGGCGGCAATACCGGACGATGCAACAGCAATGGCAATATTTCCATCTTTGCGTATTGTAGCTAACAAAAGGTTCATTAAGAATGTTTTTCCAGTTCCACCTGGAGCATCTAGGAAGAACAAATTATTACCTACAGAATCAAGAGATGAAGTGACGCTCTGAAGTACAGTTTCATACACGTATCTCTGTTCACTATTGAGTAATGGCACTTTTTCAGAGATGAAAGACCTCATTTGAAACGTGTTGTATGAAATTTCTGCCAAATAAGTTCTGTTGGTAATAATGTTCACATTGCTTGCGCATCATCAAGTAACAAACCCATGGCTAGGCATGCAGCATGGAACGTAGGGTATTCAATGCCGCCTACCATTTTGAGGCTTCTGAATGAAGTAGGTCCTCGCACTTTATGTAGAAGTAATCGTAGGTAGAAACATTCTGAGTCATTCGGATGTACGGTATAAATTTTACCAAGAACCTGGTCTTTTTTTACACCCGGATGTCCTGGAACAATTGATCTTTTTTTCCTTCTTTGGAACATGTTGTTTTTCCACACATAAAATGCTGGTACTTCATTATAAAAAAGAGTCTTTGCAAATTCATCCTGGTTGCATAGTTGGAAAAACGCCATTAATGTTGTTTTAGGAGGGTTGTCAATTCTCTGTTGGACATTTTCGGTTGTAAAAACTACCCTTTGTCCATTTTCAAAGTGGACGGCCAAATGTACGACAGGAGAGTATCTTTCATGAGTCGAAAAACATAGTATTCGCCATCCAGCTTGACCATAAGTTGAGAACCCCTATTTTCTTTTAAAATTTGTTTCTTATTATTCCCCTACATCACAAAAAAAGCTGTCTGCCAAATTTTAAGTCATTCGGCTCAACCGTTTTGAGAATCTTGCAAGACGCTAAAATGTCTACTTTTGTTCATAAGTTGAGGACCCCTGTTATCTTTGAAAAATCCTTTCATAGTAAGCTTCTTCGTCACTGAAAGAAGTTTTCTGCCTAATTTCAAGTCATTCAGCTCAACCCTTTTGAGAATCTGACAACACTCTAAAAATGACTAATTTTGACCATAAGTTGAGAACCCCTGTTTCCTTTAAAAAAATCCGTTCTTAGTACCCCCCTACATCATAAGGGGAAGCTTCGTGCAAAATTTCAAGTCATTCGGCCCAGCCGTTTAGGCTCTGCGTTGATTATGAATGAATGTAAATGGATTTTATATAATATAGAATAGATGTATATAAGTAGGGGAAGGTCTCCCAAAACCGGGTACTTAGTTTTCTTGGCCATCTAGGGGAAAAGCCATTATCATCAGCTAAGCAAATTAAACTGAAAAACATTCACAACTTTGTTGGCTATCTAAATTTGAAAACGATATTTTTTTTTTTTTTGAATTTACGGATATCGCATCCATTTAAACAATATCGCGAGTATATTATATAAAAAAATCCTTAACTAGATTTAAATATAAATAATAAAAAAAAATCCTTAAAATTAAATCCTAAATAGTAAAAAGATCGCATTTACTTATTTGATCTAGGGTCGTATTGAAGAGGTCAAGCCCCACATCACTGGCTTTATTACCCATGGCCTGAAGTCTTTGCATTGGCGAAAATGTCACTATGTATTGCCATTTTTTGTTAAATTTATTTTTTTTTTCTAAAAAAAAAGTCAAAGTACCCAGTTCTGTCAACCCGGTCTTTCAGAACCGGGTACCCCTATATTTCCTATGGAACATATTGATAAAAAGTTCGATGATGTTTCTTGAAATGAACTTTAACATTTTTTTTATGAGCATAAGAGCATTATTCAAATAGTTTTAACTTTTTGGTTGTCAAATTGGGCAGGAATGAACTTGAATATGTACCAAATATTTTTGAGCCAATTGAAAATAATTACGATGCTAAAGGTTTTTCCGTACTTGGTCACTCACCCAGACCTTTATTTTTCCAGATATGGCTATTTTCAAAATGGCGGATCGGATGGTAATGATTTGTTATTGGATGGTAATGATTTGTTATTGGATGGTAATGACTTACAAATCATTTCTGTCTCTCAGACGGCAAATGATAAGTTCTGAGACCAAGAAAACAAATAAACAAACAAACAAACAAACAAATAAACAAACAAACAAACAAACAAACAAATAAACAAACAAACAAACAAACAAACAAACATGGCTTTAGTCTTTAAGCGATTTTTTATTATTATTATTTCAAATTAGGACAAAATATGAACAAAATTTTAGGTAAAAATGAACAAAAATAAGGCAAAATTCAAATCAACGTTTACCATTTGTTTTGATTCTTTAGACAATTAAAAATTTCATCAATTTGATACATTTTATCAGCATCATCACCATATTTTGGAGTGCCATCTGCCTCCACGTCATCAACTGCAGTGCCGTCCACCACCTTATCAACAATTTGAGTGCCGTCTGCCGCCACGTCATCAACAACAGAAGTGCCGTCCGCCACATCATCAACAACTGGATTGCCGTCTGCCACGTCATCAACTGGAGTGCCGTCTGCCACGTCATCAACTGGAGTGCCGTCTGCCACCACGTCATCAACAACTTGAGTGCCATCTGCCGCCACGTCAACAACAACTGGAGTGCCATCTGCCACCACGTCATCAACTGGAGTGCCGTCTGCCACGTCATCAACTGGAGTGCCGTCTGCCACCACGTCATCAACAACTTGAGTGCCATCTGCCGCCACGTCAACAACAACTGGAGTGCCATCTGCCGCCACGTCAACAACAACTTGAGTGCCATCTGCCGCCACGTCAACAACAACTGGAGTTCCATCTGCCACCACGTCATCAACTGCAGTGCCGTCCGCCACGTTATCAACAATTTGAGTGCCGTCTGCCGCCACGTCATCAACAACTGGAGTGTCGACCACCTCGTCAGCCTTTCGGATTTTTTTTACATTCTCCATGGAAATTTCCTTGATTTTGTTCTGCAATGAATTGACAGGACCTGCGATTATGTAAGAGTAAAGGAAATATAGCTATAGAATTGTTTGGAATATATTATGAAGCAACTATTTTTTGATATTTGAATCCATGATCTGATTAAAAGTACCTATCACAATGGTCCAAATCCATGCAAAACATCTCTAATGTTTTAATATAGAAAAAGTTCTCTGAATAATATAGAGAACCCTTTCTATGTTTTAACTAGAATTCGAACCAATAATCTTTGAAATTGAACCAGAAAACCACAAAGCTAGTTGAACCAAGGTCTTTATTGCCTATGTTTATATAAAGGATACATTTTTTACGTTTCATGGGCAACTTGATCTTTAATAACATTTTGTTTTCTTGTAATTCGCTTGTTTTGGACTTTTCCTTATCTTCAGTCTTTATTTTACTGAGAAGGATTCGTTCAATTTGAATAATTTTTGTAGCACCTTCAATTTGACACTCTTCACATGTTTCTAATTTGCGGGAGCATCTTGTACAAGATATCTTTCTAATAACCATTTTCCTTTCACGGGATACAATTTGATGTATTTTAAGACATTTTGGTATGGGTTTTAGAACCTTCGGCACTACTGATTGCACTTCGTTCATGTTCTGATCTTCAATTACATAAATTCTGGTCTTCAGCGACATCAAATTTCCAACCAACTCATTAATGGATGCGACATCCTTCCCTCGACAAACAACTTTATCAGCATTATTTTTTATTGTACTACCAATTGCGTCTGCGACGCTCTTACCATGTCCAGCCTCAAAGTAGTTCCATATTATAGTTGTGAAACCAAATTGAAGTGGAATTGTGTTTGACATGAAGATATTTGTTCTATTGCGGTATTGTGATGTTGGTCCATCACTATTGAAATATATGGTATCAGCATTGGGAACAGTTTCTTTAATCAATTTTAATACTGGAGTCAAGTGTGCCCAAATGCCTACTGGGTCGTGGCGGGTATTCTTTGAGAGAGTTCCGAATGATTGATGTTTGATATCACCGTTTTCATTGTAATAGAAAGCCCCCGTATGCAGAGAAAGTTGTTGTTGGGACCCCCCAAAATGCACTGACTGGACTTCTTCTGAATATTTCAATGTGTAGTTTTCTGAGAAGTCGCAGTAAATTGAGGTTTCATTTGGTTTTAGACTGTTTTTGATCTCTTTGATCGTTCTTATCTGATGACTTGCTCTAAATACATGTTTGAAAAATTCAGGAATTTCAGTTTCAACTTTCTTTATTAAATCCTTCACTTTGATGTACTTTCTGTTCTTTGATGTTATTTTCGTCGTGCAAACCTCATTGTTCTTGTTGGTGTAGTTTTGTTTACAAAGTTCCCACTCGTAGTAGAACGTTTGACTATCAGCCAATTCTTGAGATATGTTCACTAAGAGAGTTTCTGTTCTGAACGTATCCATACATTCTTTACACGTTCTATTGGAACAGTCTTGGTTGTTCTTGTTGCAGCACATTTGTTCGAGAAATGCAGACAAGGAGCTACACTTAGTGATACCCAGACGATGCATTTTCTGAATCAGGAACTCAAAGTTTGCATGCTTTATGCATCTGCATGTATCCCTGTCCTTTATTTTGCGTTCGTAAATGTAGAAGGGTTTCATACGAAGAAAGGTTGTGTATGATACTTTAACATTTGACGTTTTCTCAAACTTCTTATGAAGATTTGACATTGAATCTGTTAAATACCTTTTCTGTTTCATGACACCTTTCTTTGTTATAGTTGCATTTTTTTCAGGGGATGGTAGCGCATTTTCGTCATCGTCAAAAAAAGCCGCCACAGTATTTTTCAATCTTGCAAACAAACTATTCAACTTCAATTTTCTTCTCAAGATCATAGGATTTCTCTCCTTACTAAATTTTGATATCTTATTTTGAAGATGTTTGGACACCAAGCAGTTCATTTCTTGAATTTTTTTGTACTTCCTTACAGTACTTCCAGTAAGACTTTTTGCCAATACATTCCGATCTCGTTCAGATAAATCATTTTGGTTCTCTTTCACTTGTTTCTTAAGCACTTCTAAGAAGAGAAGTTTTCTTTTCACTTCTTTCTCGCCTTTGGCCAATGTTTTTTCTACAATTTTATTTGGAGATGGTGATCCTATCAATTCTTTTTGTTGCTTCAGGCGATAGTATTTCTTTTTGTACTTCTCCTTCAATTGTGTCTCTCGAGCTCTCAATTTCCTTTCCTTGACTAAAGCGTTGAATGTTCTCATAGTGTTTCGCTGTCTTCGTTTCCGTCCCGACCTTTTCTGATGGCTCGATGTTGATGGCTGGTTTGGTGTTTCTTCAATATTTCGTTCTCTTTGTTCAGTTCCACCTTCAGGAGATAGAGGGGGAGAATTGTCTTGTAAAAAGTGATCAGTTTCTGCATTCAATTTTTGCTTCGAAACATATTTCCTCCTAGCATTTACCCATTTTTGACGTTGTACTTTTTGATCTCTTCTGTTCATGTCCTTTATGGATTTCAGTTTTCCATTCTTCTTTTCTCCGTTGGTATCTTTGTCTTTCTTTTTCCTTTTCTATTGCTTTTTTTTCAGGATCATTCTTAATTTCAAGTCTTTTCAACCGTTTTCTCTCCGCATCCTTCTTTTTTCTTTCTGCTTCCAATTTGGTGTTAGCCACAGTCTTTCTAGCCATTTTCATTACTCTGTAAATAATAGAGAAAATAAATATGTACCTATGTAGTACAAAAAAAAACGAAGTAGACAAAATACAAATTTCTACACTAACTACATTTTAAACAAGTTCGTAAGGATTTAGCGAAACTCCCAACCGTTTCCAAGATAGAGCCAAAAAACCGGTAACGGCCATGCCTTAGTTCAATGTGGCCATGCCTTAGCCACGCGAAGCGGGCGAAGCCTGCTTGTAAAATATAAAAGAAGACCTATGTAAAGCAAACACAAGAAAATTGCAATAATATCATAAATTCATTATTCATGATAGGTATTGAAAGAACATCCAATCTACAATTTTAATCTATTATTCAAAAAAACATATTTGTGCTTTTGTCCATTATAAGTAATAAAAATAAATTAGTAAAAGAAAAACAGAGTAGTTACCATCTGAGAAAAATGATTGAAAAATACAAAGCTAATTAATAAAGGTCAAAAATCTATTAATCATCTGGGTATTAAGGCTATTTCAGTTATTTAGTTCATCACCGTCCGAGTTGGGTCATTACCGTCCGATATTAGTTTGACTTAGTGAACTGTTAGGTAGTCTAAAATATTAACAAAATCTATATATATAAATGTCAAAATGATGACTCACTCACTCACTCACTCACTCACTCACTCACTGACTGACTGATCGCTCTGTAGCCCAAACCGTTATAGGTAGAGAGCTGAAATTTGGACACAATATCCCTTTGGTATTGAATACGTGCAATAAGAAAGGATTTAGCGAAACTCCCAACCGTTTCCAAGATAGAGCCAAAAAACCGATAACGGCCATGCCTTAGCCACGCGAAGCGGGCGAAGCCTGCTTGTAAAATATAAAAGAAGACCTATGTAAAGCAAACACAAGAAAATTGCAATAATATCATAAATTCATTATTCATGATAGGTATTGAAAGAACATCCAATCTACAATTTTAATCTATTATTCAAAAAACATATTTGTGCTTTTGTCCATTATAAGTAATGAAAATAAATTAGTAAAAGAAAAACAGAGTAGTTACCATCTGAGAAAAATGATTGAAAAATACAAAGCTAATTAATAAAGGTCAAAAAATCTATTAATCATCTTGGTATTAAGGCTATTTCAGTTATTTAGTTCATCACCGTCCGAGTTGGGTCATTACCGTCCGATATTGAGTTGGACGGTAATGATGCGGATGGTGATGACAATTTTTACGAAAAATTTTTTTTTAAATTTTTTTCGAATAGATTTAAAATGTAAAAAAAACAGTAAAATATGTAAGTTATTAGGCACTATTTATTTGTTTAAAAAAATGAAAACATACATGCACGTCTTAAAAAATAAAATGGCAGACGGTAATGATCATGTAAAAAATTAAATCATGACTTACCAGATTGAACACATCGTACAAAAATCGACACGCACAACTTCTCACTTCCGTAACTTCTAGACAACTGAGGTCGGTTGGGAGATGATTCCTAGAGAACTTGTATCAACTTGTTCTATCCTGTTCAGTTTTTTTGGTGCATTCAAAAAATGCGGACGGTGATGATATTGAAACTGAGGGACAGTTTTCAAGTTATCATTATAAAGATGGAAAACCTTTTTTTATGATTTCACCTTATGCTTCTTGAAGTGAAATAGAATTGTTGTAAAATGAAACGATAGTTGAGTAAAACAATATACTATATAAATAAAAAAAAATAGAAATATGTAAAAAAAATATGCTCAGGGACAGAGGACGGTAATGATTTTGGGCCTAAACAATTAAAAAAAATTATGATAAATTTTGGTAGAACGAAATATTTTTTTGTGTCATCATATTCCTTATTAACCCAGCAGTAATTACGAAAAAAAAAAATTGTCAAACATATAGCTGTCTTGGTGATATCACCCAGGGACAAGAAAGTTAGAACTATTTGAATAATGCTCATAAGTAATTTCAATGTAAAAAATAATTATTTTTTGAATGGCAAACAACAAGAAGGAACAAATTATGAACCTAAATTTTAGAAAAATAAAATAGGAAACACACTTCTAGGTATTCATAAAGGTAAAACTTACAACTATCTTTCTTGACATTGTAAAATATAACTAGAATCAAACACCTCGGCCGAGGTGTGAAGAACGCCTATACAAAGAAAGAGACAGCCCGGCAGAGTGTAAGGTTACGGAAAACATAGTTCCCATGCATTTCATGTACTTTCAGCCAGCGAAAAGTGCAACATGAATTTCAAAAATTGCAATTTTTATTGCAGAAATGAACTCTACGTTGAAAAATAAATTGATTTGACTTTTTGTTTGACTTCCTAGGCCAACGGGAACCCTATTGTCGAGACCCCCCAACAATCGTGAAAGACATGAAAAGATTCATAATTTTTTTTTTTTCATACGGATCCTTTGAGACCCGACTTCGTGTCTTTAACTTGGCACTGAAGATTAAGTGAGGTGTCTAAAGTGATCAAGATATAATGGAGATGAGCCCGGACCAAAAAAAAATTCTAATTTATAAGCGGGCGGCCCATTTGGGCGGCCTCGGGTTTTGGAGCCCAAATCGGGAATTGAAGGATAATACTAATCTTAAGTGGTATCAAATGAAAGATCTTGATGAGCAGATACCAAATTTATTGATTTTATTCCTTCATCCGGTCCACTGGGTGGCACCTGGTGGCCTTTTCATTTTCTTTGACGGGTAGGTACCTTCGAATCCTTAGCTTAGTGGTCAGATCTTGGCCAGTATGTATTTTTCGAGATGACCTCGCTCTCTCACTGCAAAATTTTAATGTTTAACTTTCCAAGTATTAATTTAGTTAGTTCATTTTCCGTCCGTTTCTTTAGAAGATAACTTTGTCTATTGGTAGCATGCTCGACCTGCCACCCAGTCAACATGGGTTCGAATCCTGGCGAGGACGAAATTTTTTGGCTCTATATTTTCAATTTGGGCTTAACGTTGTTTTCTTTTTCCGATCTTTATATTTGATCTTCATGACGACCCCATTACCCTCGCGAGGAAAATTTTAGTAGTTGCAGAATTGGCCAATGACCTGTGGCGGCATTACGGAGATTGATTTTGGACAATCATGGTTGGATGGAGATAAAATATGATGAATTAGCTCTCATGTCGATGCTTCTCACTAAAAGTTGTGACAAAGTAGTGACTTTGGCCAAGTGGGTAGCATACTAGGCTTGCACGCACGATGACTTGGGTTCGATCCCCTTCAGGGAAGTTTTTTTTCTCTGTCCATTATGTCCGGGGTACACTCATACCTCGTGAGGTATTGATAAGGGACGTCACCACCGAGTTCTCTCCCGCTCATGGTTTTATCAACACCAAATTGTCTCCCGTCGCGTCGCTTGCATTTTACCTGATTTTGTACCTACATTGTTTAGGCCTAGCTTAAAAATTATAATCGACACACCTAGGAATCATTGATATAGACCTGAGGCATGGCCTTCTATGTATTTTTCCTAACCCTATGATAAACCCAAGGCATGGCCTTCTATATATTTACCTAACCCTACTATAAACCCAAGGCATTGCCTTCTATGTATTATCCCTAACCCTACTATATTCCTGAGGCATGGCCTTCTATGTATTTTACATAATTCTACTATACACTGAAGGCATTGCCTTTCATTAGTTAGAGATTTTAAAGATTTCCTTATAAAAGGCCGATTCTTATATAAAAATAATAATTTTATAGTTTTCATTTTCTTAAATACCCAATTTAAAAAAATTATGGTCTTATTTCCGGGAGAGATCCTTTGGGGACTCAGGGGGCCTTGACGGTGATCCAAATACATATTGACCTTAGAAAAATTAAATACGTACTGTTAAAAATATATCTTAAAAAAAAGACAACTTGGTGCTTTCACATTTTCCCAGCTTATTTATTTTTGTTATTCATAATGTTTCAGTAGTGTATGAACCTATATTTTCGTACAAAAAGAACTGATATCCCCCCAAAAACACCACTTCGTGGTTAAAAAAAGAAGAACGCCTCACTCAAAAGAATGATTTTAATTAGCTAAAAATAAATGATATCAAATTGAGAACACCTTACCCCCTCTCTTTCTATATCTCTGCACTCCTCTCTGAATTTATTTCTCTTGTGTTTATCTTTCTTTATCCTTTCTAGGGGTCATCCTAAACTTGATTTTTCTTTAAATTTACTTGTTGCACGGCAATAAATAATGGCGGTCGCGGTGTAATTTTCTCGATTCAAATCAAATAAGTTCAGAAAAATCATACTCCGACCGCCATTATTTATTGCCGTGCAACAAGTAAATTTAAAGAGAAATCAAGTTTAGGATGACCCCTAGAAAGGATAAAGAAAGATAAACACAAGAGAAATAAATTCAGAGAGGAGTGCAGAGATATAGAAAGAGAGGGGGTAAGGTGTTCTCAATTTGATATCATTTATTTTTAGCTAATTAAAATCATTCTTTTGAGTGAGGCGTTCTTCTTTTTTTAACCACGAAGTGGTGTTTTTGGGGGGATAGGAATTGTACCAAAATATTAAGAAAATTGTTAAAAAAAAAACAATAGGTAGGTAATAACAAAGGAGAAATAATAGTGATAGCACTCTTACAGAATATTGATCATCTTGAGAAACAAAGAAAAATAATAACAAAGAAAATCAAGCTATACTACTTCTGTCTTTGGTTCCTAAAAATTATTAGTACCTATGAAACATGAAATTATTTTTTACATGTAAAACAAATAGTAGTGGGTAATCAATTTAGGATTTTTAATGCAAATTATTTGCAAAAATCACAGGTAAAGTCGTCTTCCTCTTCTTCTACATGAGAATACGCTTCATGGGCCCATTTGTTGCAAACAAAATCCTTGTTCCATCTCATCATTACATCTGTTCGTTTCTTTCTTCTCAGTGTCTTCTATCTTGTTAATGTATCCTTGTTCCATCTCATCATTACATCTGTTCGTTTCCTTCTTCTCAGTGTCTTCTATCTTGTTAATGTATCCTTGTTCCATCTCATCATTACATCTGTTCGTTTCCTTCTTCTCAGTGTCTTCTATGTTGTTACGTGGTATGAAATCAGATTTCTGGAACAAAAAAACGGAATTTTTTTAGAATTTAATGATAAATTTTCACCTTTTATCACATATTAACACAATGTTAATTAATAAATTGTGTTAATATGTGGTATTATTTTATAAATTTGGTGAGTAACACAACATTACAATACTTTCCTAGATATATCCCCACCATCCAAGTACAGAGCCTAAAAATCTCAGACTACGACGGGAATCGAATACTGAGACTGATTTTTTTTTTTGTTTTTTTTTTTTTTGCGTGTGCCAGGGCACGTCTGGTATATATTTATTTTTTAACATTAGTAAAATTAATAAAACATGTAACAATATTTTAAAAAGGTACTCCTGCTCCATTTTCGATTAAACCATAACTGCGTGGGTGGTATCTGGATCCACTTAGCCTCAAAGATACCGCTCGAATGATGGCGAATTGAATAGTGGTCCAAGCATTGGTAGTCGAGTGGTTAGGGCGTTAGGCTTGTAATGTAAACATACTAGCATGTGTGACCATTCAAATTCGAACCCTTGTGATGCTGGCCCCACTAAGCCTGGGTAAGGTTCATGTGAGTACCTGGTTTGTGAGTTTCCAGCGAATGGAGGGTAACATCCACGTCGTGATATAACCATGCAGTTTAAAGCAACGTAAAACCACCCTCCCCAAAAAAAAAAATACTAGCGCGAGGATCCCAGATTTTTGAATCGAATCGTTTATAAAAAAGTACCTATAAGAAGAAAGGTAACTCACACTACTGAATCCAGAGTTTGACAATCGCTTCTCATTTTCGCTTAGTTCCAGAAGTTGGCGAATCTTGTCCTTTCTTGTAAGTCCTCGTAAAAACTGAAATTTCAATTCAATTCAATTCACGACCAAGAGTAGAATGTATGTAGATAAATAATATTTAATGTTATTATGAATTCACAAACAGATTTAGGAAATCGAACTCGTCTCTTTTCGAAAGGTAAATGAGCGTAATAGATAATTATACTTAATTTACTTTTCATGTACGGGTCAGGAAGAAGTTATTTTCAATAATTAACTAATAATCATCCTCGATTCCTAGTGAAGTATAAAATGATAGTGAAAAACTATTAACTTGAAAACTTTCCAAATGAATGATTTATTTATTCTTCTAATTCAATGTTAAAATAAATTTACCAAAAATGAAATAAAATTTCAAATACCATAGTATCATTAATAATTATGAAACCGCATAAGTGAACTAAAAGGCATACCAAAAACATCTACAACATAATTTTATGAGTATTAAAAATACCCGCCCTCCAAAACGTAATAAGCGACAACGTATAATAATATCGTCATAATATACTCACCATCATAATTATTACTGTTGGTCGAAGGACATCGATACGTGACCTTGCCCTTTGAACTATTGGATCTAACTGAATTCGTGAACTTAAACCAAATGAGTCAATAATCTTAAATTCTGATGGTATCGTATATGTTCGACTTTCGTTTTTGGTGTCACAAGCGACAACGTCTCAAAAAATCTTTCCGCCAGAATGTAAAAAACGCCAAAAGAGAATCTTACCTTGCTGTATAATGAAGAAATTTTGATGGAAAACTTTTTTCCAGAGTGCAAGAAATGACAATTTTTACAAATCATTATTTCTCAATAGTGAAAAAAGAGACATGATCAAATATATTTTTGACATTTTCATGTCTTTGCTCTGGCACATAACCAAAATTATGTAACGAAATTAAGTAACGAAATTATGTAACGAAATATTAAATTGACATTTTCATGTCTTTGCTCTGGCACATAACCAAAATTATGTAACGAAATTATGTGACGAAATTATGTAACGAAATTATGTGACGAAATTATGTAACGAAATTATGTGACGAAATTATGTAACGAAATATTAAATTATAAAAAGAGAGAAGAGAAAAAGTATGTGTCATGCGCACAATACGAAATTTGGTCAGTTAAGTTTTAGACCTTGAATAGTAAAGATGAAAATGTCCCAATGGTTGCAGACTCGTATGCAAGCGTTTTTTTTTTTTTCTCTCATTTATTGTTCTCCCGAAAAGTACAAGAGTACTTAGGGGAGTTAGATGATGTGACCTAGTATGAAAATATGAATAAACACAATTATTATTATTTGAGTTGATTTAGAATTTTTTTAGCTTTCTTTTTAAGTAAATTAAAAAGAAACAATAGAAACACAACATGTTACCGAACATAAACTATTGTCACTTTTTTTGTCTCATCCCTTCTTTTGCCTGGGAGGGATGAGACACCTCTAGTAAGGGTTGAAACATTTATGCTGAAATCCTATAAAATGAAAGAAAGTGATATCAATTTTTTAATGTAAAGAAAGAAGTACCTATTCATTATCATGATTATAAAAATCCAATTTCTTTTAGGTCTAACCTAACTGAAATTCGAGTAATGATCGTTTAGGTGTGAACTAGAAATTACCTGTGTGAAGGAATTAAAATTAATTAATAATACACTTACCTTAAAGAAGTGTAAATAGAGATTTAAAAAAACGTAAATTTAAGATGAAAATGAATATAAGAGATGTTTGAACCAACTTTATACTGAGAATGACTTTTTCATTTCTGTACGTAGCGTCCAATACTGAATTCTGAAATATTTACCTAAAAAATGTAAGAAATGAAAAAAAAAAAAAAATGGCGGTTTTGACGGAAAAGAAAAATTGCATTATACATTTTGCTTATATTGTATTTTTTATAATCCATTCATGTAACACTTTGCTAGACGTGGATATTTTAAATAATTAAATTTTTACATTTATCTAAAAAAGTCAAAAAACCCATATTGCCCCATGTATGGGGCAATATGGGTATAGGGGATTCATTTTGCTCCGCATGTTTCTTACAATCAAAAAGTATAAAAATAACTAAGGTAATGACTTTACTGAAAGCAAACTTAATGAAATAATCATTGTACTGAATGGTTCTTGTCTACGAGGGGGGACCCAAAAGTAACGGGAATCAGGTGGTGGGGGGAATACGGAGGGAGGGATCGGGTTCTCTAGTGATTCTTTTCCAAGCGGCTACTCTTAGAAGTAAGTGTGCAAAGTTCATTTGATGTAAGTGGATTCGTTCGTCCGTGAGAATTTTTCTAGTGAAACGACTTTTTTCGTTTCGGCGAAAACGTGAAATTGCTTCAAGAACGGACAAAAACATTCAACAAATCGACACTCTTGTCCGTGAAGACCTTGCAGAACCATCGATCAACTTTATGAAATGTCTGGATAGTCATGGAGTTCAATTCAGAGGATTTTAACTGAAGATTTGATCCTGAAGGGATTGCAGCCAAATTTGTTCCTCGCCTCCTCTCCGACGATCAAAACAAGGAGCGTTGAGACTTCAGGCCTGTCTGGAGCTGCAAAATCAGTTGGATGAAGACCCAGATTTTTTTCTCAAGGTTATAACTGGCGATGAATCATGGTGCTACGGCTATGACCCCGAAATTTTTACAGCCGCTCGTTGCTCGCCGCACTCAGCCATTCCACGGTGCCATTTCACTTTTTCGCCGAAACGGAAAAAGTCGTTTCACTAGAAAAATTCTCACGGACGAACGAATGCACTCACAGCAAATGAACTTTGCACACTTACTTGGGAGAGTAGCCGCTTGGAAAAGAATCAATGGAGAACCCGATCCCCCCCTCCGTGTTCCCCCTACCACCTAATTCCCGTTACTTTTGGGTCCCCCCTCGTATCTCTAGTCTTTGCATAGCTCACATACTAGAACAACATCATCGTCTTCACTTTCAACACCTGCACACGAGTTGTGTGTCCACTTTAGACATTGATTGCAACAAACCCATCCCTCGTTCGATCTAGAGTACACATCTTCACAATACAAGCAAGCCACATCTTACCAAATTTAAAAAAGGAAAAAAATAATCTACTATCTTTATTTTGATAAGCCTGGGGCAATATAGATCCCTATTCATTTTGCCCCAGAATCTAATATCCATTTTGCCCCGTTGGAGTAGAGTAATGAAATATTTATCAAAAATGGAACGAGCTTTAAAAGTTGAAAAACATAAAAGTTTAATTCATTTGTACTTACCGTGACTTAAAAACTGGCACAAATTGCAAGAAACACTCTCGAAAACTAGAAATTGAATTATACTCGCTGGATCAAATTCAGGAATGATCGCGTTTGTTTACAAACTTGTGGAATAAATAAAGGATGTTTCTTAGAAAAACCGTGAGAGCGTACCACCTCATTGAAAAGAGATATTTTAGATATTCATTTTGCCCCGGGTATTCATTATGCCCCGTGTTCCCCTACTATCAAATTTGGTAATAAATATTATTTTTTTTTTTAAGACATTCATATATATATTTAAAAATTATAATATTAATAAATGCTTTAAAAGACAATTATATGTTTTAGATGCCAGCTCCATCTTCAAAGGGTGTTGAGACAGTTCTTCTTCTTGAACCACGAATTCTCAATGACACAGCTCGAATGAGTGAGAATTGTATGATAGTTCTCACCCAAGCTGTGATCATTGAGAATGGTTTCTTCCATTTTTCGCTTAATCTTTCTGATATTCTTCTTTGGTATATTTTCAAATTTGGTATATTTTCTATTTAGTTAATAGTATTGTCAAAATAGGCCCTAAATTAGAACTAGCCTGACAGGCGAACCATTGCGGTCAGGATTGTGGGGGTAAGTGCATTCGATGGAGATTAAAAAACAAAAAATATCAATGAATTAAAAAAAAAAATCGACCCCGGGCGCTTGTTACATTTAGGCAAATCGGTAGCGATGTGTTTCTCTTTTATTAGTGTTATAACATTAAAAAAAAATTTATTCCGTTCTATAGATATTTCGAGTGGCTCCTTTTTTTTACGGACCCTGTATGTATTTTCATGATTCTCTATAAGCTCTTGTGATTGAATTCACATATTTTAAGCATTTTTTTTTTTTTTTTTTTTTTTTTTCGTGTCCTTTTAATTTTCAAGTCGACCAGCTCTTAAAATTAAAACTGTTGACTGTGTTGACCATTTTTTTTTTTTTTTTTTTTTTTTTTTTTTTCTTAATTTTGTTATTTGTTTCTGTCATTTGATTATTCCATGTGACAGAATGTCTCTTGAAATTTAAGGTGCGTTCATGAATATCTCATATCTTGTCGCAGGTCAGCCATGTAATCAATGGTCTCTTTATCTATGTATACACTGGGTGGAATCAGTCACTAAATGCAGATACTAAAGTCCGAAGATTTTGAGAGAGAAAATGGACACGATGTCAATAGCCAGAGCATATTGTGAACATAGTTTCTTCAACTCTAGGAGGCGAAATTTTAGTTACCACCAAGTGATATTCCAAATTTCAGTAATTAATCAAATAACACGTTCTAGATCAAAATAGTCTGTTATATCGAGTTATGCACCTGAAAAAATAAACGGATAAACTTACCTCAAAGGGACCAAAAGATGATACTAGATTTTGAGATTTTAAAAGAATATCTTATAAGACTGTAGTATCAGATAGACCCACGAAATCGCGAGTCCCTGAAGAAAATAACCTGACAAATATAATAGAGGCACTATATAAATCTTAAAAGCATTTAGAGGAAACATATATCAAACTTCAGGTCAAGTTTGCAAGCAAAGAACATTGTGAGGAAATATCTCGACAAAGCCAGGATCAAACCAAGAATTCATCACCCTATAGGTCATGGGTTTCATGAAGCTGGTTTACATTGCTTTCGCTGTGGTCGTGGCACTTTGTCTTCACGTCGGCGTCAACTTTCTGAATCGTGTCATCTGCGAATTGTTCCTCTGCGAAGACTGTGACAGAAATGTTCTGAACTGTTCCTTTCTTGTCCTTGTTGTATTGTTTACCGTCCTGACTCTCCAACCTTGCCACTTTGCCAGGTATTTATTTTTTTTACTGCTTTAAACTTTGGCCATACAAAAGACATACAAAGGAAAGCCACATCGTCCAGTATGCAAGTTAAATCAGAACCTCACTGTGTTCGGTTGATTATTATTATTATTTTTTGTAAATCACGTTCACTTGTTATTTTTAATTTTCCTCATCACCTCCTCCCCCTAGCCAAAATCCTCTCTACGCCCATGGTAAAGGAATTTATTTATGTTTAATTTTACAAACTAGCGGTCTTGTGAACTGTAAACCTCACACAGACTCCTTTCATTCAATACCACTCGATAGGTTTTAATTAAAATATATCGACCGGCCCTTTTTCGATTTTTTACCACAGTGCGGCCCCCTTAGCTTTAACGATCACCAAATTTTACTACTGAACATAACTAGTGGTTCTGTGAACTGTAAACCTCCCTCAGATTCAACTATCGCATTAAAAATGTTCAATCAAGCATGAGGAGTATGAGGACATTGAGACCTTTAATTCAATACCCCACTCGATAGTTTATAATTAAAAAAACATCAACCGGCCCTTATTTTTGGCCCTTTTTCGATTTTTTACTACAGTTCGGCCCAGAACCAGAACCTCACTGTGTTCGGTTAAATATACTTTCTCAACGATTCTACAAAATTTCAAAAGCCTTGTTTTATTCAATAAAAAAGGAAAATTAGCAAAAAAAAAGTATTTAAATTATCTCAATGGTCATACGGACCCGTTACATTTATGTCACGCCAGGACTTGAAGTGGACACGAAAAATTGGAAAATTTCAAGATCCTTGCTTGTTTAAAAAAAAAGCGTTTTCAATTTTCACCAAAACGACCCCCATTTGGCCCCGAGTAGCCTAATACGGCCCAAAACTATAGGTAAAATTCCAGGACCCCAATGAACACATGTATACAAAATTTCATAAATTTTGAAGAATCCGTTCGGAGTTATCGTGGAACAGACAGACATACATACAGACAAACGAAAGCCAAATCGTCTTGTATGCAAGTTAAAACAGAATGTCACTTAGTGAGGTCGCTTCGCTCCCTCACCGTGTTCGGTTTATTATTGAAATTGAAATATACATAAAAAAAAATGAAACAGGAAGATTTTTTTTTTATTTTGTAGCCATGAAACAGGAGCTACTGTTGACGCTTGTGGCCTGCGTTGTAGCCTGCCCATCCCGTAGTATGTCTCTCCTCTGATGGGCGAGAAGTGACACAATACTTCCCATTTAGGTGCTGGGTCAACATTTTTGTCGGCGCGGGGGTTCGAACCCGTTCGAACATTTTATTATATAAATACTATAATGATAATTTTAAAACTTTCCCCTTCAACGTATTGGACTTGCTGTTTGTTCGGTTTTTTTTCTTCTGCTTTACAGGCATGGAAAAGTACAGGATGCGCCAGAATAACCTGACGAGTTTAAAAATGATACTAAACAAGCAATTTTTTTTAGATAGAACAATAATTTTTGTGTTATTTGAAAGAGAAGACATGCGGATTTATTTTAGTACATGATTTGTTGAATATTTGAATTATTTGTGAAAGATAATGTTGGTCAAATGTTTACCTCCATTTCTGATACACTCATCAACTCTATTCGAAAAATTGTCCATGACTTTCTCATAATCAGGTGCATTGCACGAATTACTTGAACAATTAGTCTCTTCAAGTCATCTACAGTCCTTGGCTAATGCATATAGACTTTACTTTTGAGGTAACCCCAAAGGAAATAGTCACAAGCAGAGAGATTTAATTCGGTAGTGAGTCCGAAACTTTCTCTGAGTAATTGCCACAGAAACACCACTTTTAAAAAATGTCTCTACAACAAAAGCACGATGTGCATGTGTCCACGACTCCATTGTAACTAAATCCGCTTTTATTGGAAACAAAATGACACTAACATCAACCATCTACGACAAGTTATGACTTGATAGTTAACATTTTAAACTCGTCAGGTTATTCTGGCGCACCCTGTACTAAAATCCAATGTATTTCTTTTTTTACTATTATGTTATTACATTAAATTTGTAAAGAGCACAAGTCTCGCATGACTTGACTTCTTACAGCGTCATTTGTTTGATTAATATATCTATTATTTATCCAGTTAACACATGATTTTATTGAATCCAACTTTTAGTTTCTGCCGAGTTCTAGCGCTAGGTGAGCTGATCCTACAGCTTCTCTACCTCTTCTGGTTCTGCAATCTGCACTTCTTGTTGATCTGTGATATTATTCCTTATCTGGAGAAGACCTGGCTGGGGGGTTTTGCGTTGTGGAAGATCTTGCTTTTGCTTCTCATCCTGTGGATCATATGGATCTTCTTCCTCCCCTCCTTTGAGTGTCAGGTAAGCAGTCGAGAGTATTTAGCTCAAGTTTTTAAGAAATACCTATACGTACCAACTGTAAAAATATACATACGTGTATGTTGACAGATTCCAAATGAAAAGTGATGATCTTGAGGATTTCATTATTAGTTGACCTAGTTATAGGGTTTTAGTGGAAACTCCATGCTGTCAAAAAACTGTGATCTAAGTAGATCTATTGACCTTAACCCAGATGGGGCTGACGTCCTTCCAGAAGGACGTCCTTCTGGAAGGACGTCAGCCCCATCTGGTGAAAGGTACTACATTGTGGATTTTTCTAATTAACTCAGCTTGTTGAAGTTAGTTGGCGACACCTTAAGCTCTTTGTTTTGAGTCCGAGTGATAAGTTGACAGCACTTATTTTGATTCAGGACTCAATTTATATCACTCCAAGAAAATAAAACAAAAAATTTCACCGCGTTATCTGGGTTAATATAAAATTAATCGCAATATCACAGAGATTCGAAAAATGATGTTACATAGTCGGCTCGAGACAAGATGTCCCATCACGCTAACAGTTTAATATAGCACCTCTTTATTTATTGTAAATTTTTACATGATTTTACATTATTGAAAATAGAAAAATATAGCTAAATTACCATTCATAATGTGAAGGAAAAAAATTACATAGACATACTTGAAGAAACCTATATCCCTTGGACTAATAAGTATGATTCATACTCAATTTTACTCTCCTTATTCTATAATAAGGAAAGTAATAGAATCACCCAAAAATTTTGTTAGTCAGTCTGTGCCAAAACATGTTTTAGGGTCCCCAGACCCTAAATCCAAAGTTTCAGCCATTGGTCCGTGTGTCGGTCTGTCTGTAATCAAAATATCTCAAGATACTTGAAATTCGGTACAGAGGTCATAAATATATAGAGGACGAAGCACGAAACTTTTGGAAAAAATCTTATCGTTTTATTTATTATACAATAGATTTTATCTTTTTTTTCGGAATTTTAATTTCATAAAAAAAATCATATCTCTTATCGTTTAGCCGTTAAGAGATACGAAATTTTTATAATTTTTTTTTTTTTGATATCTTGAATTTTTTGGAACCCGGCTCCAATTTACCGGTATTTTGGGAGGGTCCCCTAGGAGTAACTTATTTAGTATTCATACTTGATGGGGGTTGTGACATATCAAATCCAATGATTTTGAGATGCTGATTAAGAATTTTACATTGATTTTTAGCTAACTGTTACTGTAAAGTCACCACTGTCACCAGTGGCGGATTCGGACTTATTTTCGAGTGATAAGGAAAGTCGTGTGGTGTCATACCAGATTTTTACTGTTCATTAAAATCAAACAAAAAAAAATTAATAAATACACATGAATATTAGAACATCCCCGAAGAGTTGTTTCGAGCTTATTTGCTCTCATCGTGTATTAGTTCTGAACTTCCATATATAAATATATCTCATTCATTTTCACAGTGCGGCATACATAAATTAGACAATACAGGAATGAGAAATAAGTAAAAACCATATCTTTCAGGTAAAATGGAGGGACTGTGATGAGGACGCTACGACCGTGGTTTCGTCCAATTCCTCCTGGTGCAACCAAGTCTACGGCTCGTCCCGCTCCAAATCCAAGGGGGGTTCTTGTGCCCCTCCTGATGATGATGACGACGACTGCCCCTCTCCTGATAACGACTGCCCCCCCTGTCCTCCTCCTTCTTCTCCCAGAAACTCGGGAGACTGCTAGCAATCGGCATCATCGGGATGAGAACAGTGAAAAATGTCTGCAAACACTACCAAAGTTGATAATAAAGAGACAGATGAAGAAAAAAATCATCGAGATTTACTCATATGAAGAAATGTTAGCATCAGTAGCAATATAGTTGGAATATTTGTTCTCGAATTATAATTATAGTAATCATTTTTGTTGGAACAGTGAACCATACTAAATTTCAGCTCAATCGGACTTGTACTTCGTATGATATTCCGGTATTTGAAAAAGCTCAACTTTGAGATATATTTTTATAAGTAAATAAAATATATCTCCTTTGAAAATTTGAATAGTGCTCGGTCTCAGACTGTCATTGGTATCCATGCAACATTTCAAGTCAATCCGACTTTTAGTTCTCGAGTTTTACCAATACGACATATGTACATCATACACAAACCATTTTATAATACAAGATATTACAATCGTGTTCCTGAAAACACAGCAAACTTTTTAATAAGATAAGTTCCTAGATGACAGAATGTTATAGAATTTTCAATTACTTGTAAAATACTAAGAATCGTGTTGTATAAAATTACTAGTTGATTGCTCAAGTCCTTAGCGAATAATATGTTAGGAATATCATATTCCTTCTGTATAATTGTCAATTGCATAATTCTTGATTTCAAAATCAATTCAATGTTTTTAACAGATTCCTCGAACCTTTTAACGGACTCATTGTTAAAAGTGTACTGTAAATGGAGTTGACTCTGTAAGGTATTAGAATTTGTTGTCAACTCTTTGATTATTTTCTCAAAACGATCTTCGTCTTAATAGTATGAATTACCTGTAATGGCTTTGATCACCGAACCTAATCTGTTAAAAAGAGCACGCTTTATTCTTTTAAGGTTTGGTGAAAGCATACTAAGTTTTTCTTCAATTGATGCTTGCAGATCAATAATTTTATTATAATTATCCAGATCTCCTTTGAAAAATGTGTTATTAGCTAAAATAAGGGTAAGATGGTTATATTGGTTTTGAAGTTTATTTGTATTTGTATTTTATTTTTAACAATTCAAATTTTTGAACGGTTTACAATGGTTGCTTAAAATTAACTTAAATTAGGGAACAGTTGAATTTAATTATTGATCTTACATTACTATACCTGGCTAATTATGTAAAAAATATAATTAACAGTGAAGGTAAGAAAGTAAAGCAAAGTTTTTATTTCTTCCTCTACTAGTTTAGCTCCTTAATATATTGAGTAGTTTATTTAAATCCATTGTTAGATCTAATTTATTTGCATGTTTATTGTAGGATTGTAGAGCGATGTCTAAAGATGTTGGGATTTTACTTATATTTGTTGAAAATATTATTTTCTCATCTGATAACCTGATGATAACCTGAAAAGTTCGCGTACTTCCTCGATAATTGGTTGAATATCATAATAATAAATTACCGAGTGCGTGCCATTCTGAAGTCGCGCTGCCCCCAGATTGATGGGTACTATACCCGAATCGACTGTTAGATTTCGGATGATGGCTCCTCAAACTCCTTGGAGGGTCCTGAAACACAATTTTTTAGATGTCTCTTAACGTTTGAAAGATGAATGCGTTCCGAAGTATTGTAAAAGATTTTCACTCTATTAGCTATTTGCTTATCTTTATCAACACCCACAATGTCTTCAGGTTTATATTTATTCTTAGTCTTTGACTGCTTTTGCTTGTTTTTGACGAAGACTTTATCTAGAATATGAGGTAGAGGTTCTCTACCCCTTGTTAATTTTCGCAAGTACACTGTCTTTATTTTCTTCAATAGTTTCATTTATAACCTGGTATAATAGCTTCACTTTCTCTTTGTTATTGTTCATATACTTGGTGGTCAAATGCCGCTCAATTTCACATTCAATAGGATCTGATGTTTCAAAATGTCCTGCTATAACATGGATGGGTCTTAATTTGGTTACTGAATGTATTGAGTTATAATATGCTAGCAGTGCATATTTCACTTTTGTGGATATTACCTCTTTTTGGAATTCTTTTCTATTGTTAAATAATCTCACATGCTCAATAATCGTTTAATGGAATCGCTCTACAATGGCATTTGATTTGGGATGTTGGGAACTATTAAAATGAATTTCAATTTTATGAAATGTCAACAATTCTTGGATGATGGAGTTTTAAAATTCGCCCCATTTCCGCGTCATCTTGTATCCCATGATCGCAAAAAGCAGAGGATTCAGACATTGTTTCTTTAACATGAGATGTACCTGTCGCAGTTGTAATTGGAGACAATGAAGATTGAAGTGCAGATGATGTAGCTGGAAGTGAAGATGATGTATCTGGAAGTGCAGACGATGTATCTGGAAGTGCAGACGATGTATCTGGAAGTGCAGACGATGTAGCTGGAAGTGCAGACGATGTATCTGGAAGTGCAGACGATGTATCTGGAAGTGCAGACGATGTATCTGGAAGTGCAGACGATGTAGCTGGAAGTGCAGACGATGTATCTGGAAGTGCAGACGATGTATCTGGAAGTGCAGACGATGTAGCTGGAAGTGCAGACGATGTATCTGGAAGTGCAGACGATGTATCTGGAAGTGCAGACGATGTATCTGGAAGTGCCGACGATGTAGCTGGAAGTGCAGACGATGTATCTGGAAGTGCAGACGATGTATCTGGAAGTGCAGACGATGTAGCTGGAAGTGCAGACGATGTATCTGGAAGTGCAGACGATGTATCTGGAAGTGCAGACGATGTATCTGGAAGTGCAGACGATGTAGCTGGATTTAGCTAGAATTGCCACTGACTTGCGTGTCCTCTTCGGATTTGGTCCAGGAAAAACTCTCCTCTCAGTTTGAGGTAACCATCCTGGATCTTTGTCAGAGTCGTATTCTCCTTCTGAACTTTGTGGGCTTTTTGAACTTTGTTGACGGGCGATTTAATCCCGAAGGAATTGTTTCCTTCGGGTAGCATTATCAGATAAAAACAATTCATAGATACCCATTTTAGCAACCTACAGTCGATTTTTTGAAAATAACTTTTGTCCTCCTAGATTGCTCAAACTTCCCATGGTGCACCCATAGGTTCGTACAGCCGTCGCGCCGGGAGTCAATCTGCCACCGGTGGGATGTTACAGCCGCCGGGAGTCAATCTGCCACCGGTAGGATGTTACAGCCGCCGAGAGTCAATCTGCCAACGGTGGGATGTTACAGCCGCCGGGAGTCAATCTGCCACCGGTTGGATGTTACAGCCGCCGAGAGTCAATCTGCCACCGGTGGGATGTTACAGCCGCCGGGAGTCACTCTGCCACCGGTAGGATGTTACAGCCGCCGGGAGTCAATCTGCCACCGGTGGGATGTTACAGGATGTAAAAATTACTTATCGAATCTAGTTAACATACTTTCCAATAAATTTTTGCCACTATTTTTAACATACCTTCCTGTTTCCCCTACTAAATATCCACCACTAGTTACCCTATTTTCCTGTTCTCCCTAACTTTCTCCATCACTAGTTAACGTATCTTCCTGTTTTACCTAATTAATCTGTAATCTCCGCCACTGATTATACTAATGAGAGAAATCAAGGAAAAATAAAGGCCTCCTCCGCGACCTTTCTTATCATAGAGGTAGGGTACTCAGCACGGTATACAGGGTCTAGTTTGAGTCTAAATATTTCCTGTTGGTCCTGAACGACACATTTTTGTAAATGATTTGACGTGCTGCCATGGTATAAAACCTTGAGGATTTCAGGCTTTTGTTTTTTTAATTTAATTTATTTATTCGACGGGTCAGAAACCCAATAATACAAGATTACAATACATGAAAATATTTACAGACAATTATACCTACACAATAAGAAAATAATAAAATAATAAACATATAACTATACTAAAGAAGACAGAACAGAAAAGGTCAGTGTGTGTGTGCATGTGTGCGCGAGTGCGTATGTGTGTTTGTGTGTGGGTTTTGCTTAAATGTAAAGGACTTGAAAGTAAAGGCTACCTTAAAGGTATTTTCCCCCGTACGCCTCTCACGGCTAGCCGTAGCCGTACTTTTTCAAATATTTTTTATGGGGTAACTTAGCCCGATGCGTTTAGCATGAATATTTCGTCACGCCCATCAATGTATAAATTTGTACATGTTTCCGGGTTAAGTATGTATTTCGCATTATGCTCTCAAATCACTCGTTGCTATTTCTAACTTTTGATTTACCTTTGAAAATTTGACCACTCTGCTTCAATCGAGCGCCATTCCGCACCCTGTATTTTATGATAAATTTAATGAGTTTAATTTTTTAATAATTCGGTTAAAAAAAACACGGCTCTACAATCCGAACAATAACAGTATGAGTTAATACAACTAGTTGTTTCCAAGTGTTGTATTCTATAACTAGATTCCTAGTCAATTCCGTGCGGTGTGTACTAGTAAAATTAATAATAAAAAATGTGTGTCAATTAACTAATTGCAGAGAACTATATTACCTGACGAGTTTATTAAGAATGCCATGTGAATTTCTGTCCAATTTCGGCATTGTTGAGTTTTGTTTACAAACATGAACTTGTTTTCATTTCCAATTTAAAAAATCAAGGAAGTGATCGGATTGAGTGAATTTTTCTGCGTGTTACGATTAGTTTTGCCATTTTGTTTTGTTTTTTTGTTTTTTTTTTGAGGATTGCGGTTCGGTGGTTGAGAAAGCCCCTAGGCTTTGATCTAGTCCCTTCATGAACTCCTTTCTCATTAATCGTTCATAATATTTTCTTGAGTTTTACTGCCAAGTAAGTCTAACATCCCAAGTTATTTTGTCTATTAAACTTTTAAAAAATGACCACCATATTCTAAGTTATCTCACATTTTTCAACTGACCTCGGCAGCTCAGTCAACGAGGCGGCTGACTCGCAACCTTTAGTTTGGTGGTTCAAGTCCCAATTATGATGAAAAAAAGAATGGTACGTCGAGTTTAAGTAATTGTGACGATAGAGATTGGCCAAAATCCTAATATTAACTCATATCGCACCTTTTTTAGTAATTTAATTAACTTTTTTGAATTTTGTTTTGTTTTTTGTTTCTTACAAATTAACGGGGTTTACCCATGTTTATTTATTTTTTGTTTTTTTTTCTATATCTAATATACAAGAGAGACATAAATGATATAGAATAACACAAATAAACAGAAAAAACAGAGAGAATCACATCATAGAACTCGAGGATGAAGTTCCGGCTGATGAATCATCACATTTTCGAGTTACAGCATGTTTCAAATGAATAAGTGATATTTTTCCAGTTGCTGTCAATGACTGGAGAAGGGAATAAATCTCGATTCCATGGATCCACTGGTCCTGAGGAGTTAATTTCTTAAACTCTGCTGTCCAATATTGTTTAGCCCAAGCAAATACATCAGGATCCAAGGTGTGATTAATCTTTTGACCTTCTTGAGAAAAACTAATGGTCACGGTTTTCCCTTTAATATAGAAAAATAGCTTCCTGATAGAAGGACCAGGAGGTAAGGCGGTCAATGAGGGAGCATAACCAAGGGGTGCTGCAGGAGCTGCACGCTTCAATTCTTTAAGCTCAGTGACTAACTCTCTAGCCGCGTTGATGCTGGAGTTGAGTTCTTTCTGAACTTTGAGGCTTCCCTCAGTCAGTGTCCTGTTTTGCTCCTTCAAACGAACAAAAGAGGTCTGGTATTCTGATAACATAGTCCTTAACGACGACACAACATCGTTGACTGAGTTTATAGCATTAGTGGATGACTCAACTATAGCTCCTGAGAGAAAGTACCGCACTTCAATTTCCAAGTGATTAGTCCAATCATTTTTGTACACTAATGAAGCAGCCCGAAGTATGGTGGCCCTGGATAAATCATCTCCATGGGAATGCAACAACCCTTTGGTCTTGTCTGATTGTGTCCATGTAAGCAAATAATTCATGGCCTCATCCCTTGATCCTGGATAGGAGGAGGAGTTGCCTCTTGGAGGAGGACCAGAGGGAGAGCACCCGGATGAAGGGAGGGCCACAGATGCAGGTGGATGGACGTTGGAGGATGATGATGCCTGGTTCCCTTGTGCGCTTAGAAATAGTGGGAACACTGGACCTGCAGGATTCTAAGCCATAGCTGATGGGTTAGGGGGTAGTGGGGGAGGGGCTACGGATGACACTGGAGGGAGAGAGGGTTTTGAGATGGCTTCGGGGAGATTGGGGAGGTTTGAGAGTTGGTGATGTTCTTCATGGGTGGTCTTTGCCCTCTGAGATCGGTGCCCCGATTCCCCACGTTCAGTGAGTCGTTTCATAGCTTCTAGTGCAGATACGTCGTTCCTCAGTTGGATGGTGGGACCTCGAATAAAATGGTCGCTCAGTTCCGATAGATTGAAAGACTGAGTGTTCATTTTTTTTTTTTTTTTTTTAAGTGGGGTTTAACGTCGCTTTCAACTGCCATGGTCATATCACGACGGGGGTTTTACCCTCCATTCGCAGGAAACTCACAAACCTGCTACTCACATTGACCTCACCCAGCCTGAGTGGGGCCGGGAAAAGCCAGCGTCACGAGAATTAGAATTTGAATGGTCACCCATCCAAGTCTTAACCTCGCTGGATGTCGCTTAACTTCGGTGTTCTGAAGGGAACCGGTGTATTCAACATGCCATCGACGCTGGCTTGGAGTGTTCATACTTGTATCATTGAATGTTATTGTTAGCATTAAAGTGTGTTATAAGAGAATCTGCCGGGTGATAAGACCGTCTTGTAATGAAGTTACCACTTGTATAGATTCTTTACGTGAGATAGTCATATTATAAGTTGAGTCTGAACTGATGCATCCTCTTCCATGATTTTTAGAGCAGAAAATTAGATACTGGCTAAAAAAGAACACACGAAAATAAGCCGAACAAAATGATTGTCAGATTGGGGCTTTTTCTTCCCCTTTTCTGTACAGACTTGTGATACATTTAAAGAACGACAGAAGTACCAACTCTTACCCTAAAAAAAGATTTTTATAATAAAATTGCTAGGGAAAGATTTACGCGGCTAAAAACATTCGAGTCACTTTTATGGGACTCAAAATAATGTATTTATTTACAATCATTAATTGCAATGCAAAACTTAATTAATATTTATCCTTCCTGAAAAACATAATTAACACGAAATACTTCCAATTTCTAATATTAGAAATTTATCTGAAGCAATTCACCAATCCTATAATTTCTTTTGACATAAACCGTATTATACTATGTTTTTATCTAAATTGGTTTTAATTATACATATGAAATTCATTCATTTCATTCAACCCCCAGTGTGATTTCAGCGCGTGTTCACTAAATCAATATTTATTTGTTCTAGTTCTCGCCAAGTGATTTTTTTGCGATAACCTTAGGATTGATTATCAACAACTAGTAGTGAATATCTAAAAACAACAAAACCCTATTCAAAGATAATAACAGTTTTAGTGAATCTTTAGTTCTTAATTCTGCATCTTGGGAATCCCTGGTTTGACTGAACCCACTATGGCAGTATGATTCAAAGGTAAGTTTAATTCGTGCTGGGCAAGTTTTGATTTAAATGTCCCAATTTCAACAATTTTTTTTTTTTTTAATAAGATAAATTCTTTTGCTATCAAAATTCAATAGTCTGTAAGTACCTAAAGTCGAATTCAAAGATTATCTTGTTTAGGTAGTTCTTTTTTTTTAATGTTGTAGACATTGTACATCTTCATTTAGAGTTAGATAGATGCGCGTCCACTAGTTTTTCTTGTACATATGTAATGAAAACCACGTTTGTTTGTTATTTTATCCAAGATGTGTCATTACTTGTAAGTAATTACAGTCACTCCGGGTGCGTTTTCATACCCAAGAAATCTGATTTTATCTATATTTCAAGAATTGATGTTTAACTGAAAGAAACTAGCAATAATCTGTCCCTGGGTAGAACAGAATTATACTGATTCACTCTGTGGATTATGCTAATCAAGTAGTAAGTTGGAGACTAAAGGCATCTCATGAATATGAATGACGTAATTTCATTCAAAAATCAATAAAAAGAAATCGGTCGAACAATAAACTAGTATAATACTAACTCAAGCTATGTATCACCAATGTTCGTGATTTTTCCTAGTCTAATAAATATTTTTTTTTCGTTATCGAACGAATAAAAATTGTCAATATTGTAAATCACTGTTCAATGAAATAATAATAATTAGATTAGTTGACTAAAATCTAATAAGTATCACAGTTCATCAGACAAAAGTATTCCTTTAATAATATAAAATAACGACCATTCATAAAATAGATAGGTAAGTGGTGTAACGTTTTTTTTTTACGAATAAATCTTTCCAAGTATGCCATTAAAAGTTACAATGCATATTGTCTGAGGCCATCGGTGACAAACACTACACCAAACCATGCAGTCCTTTACTCCACACTAGGAGAGGTGTTGGAATATGTTACATCCTAGCCTAGAAAACGCACGTGAGAAAAGCGCTCTGGTGGAGTCAACACCCATTACACTCCCTTTGGAAATGAATGAGGTAACCGGTAGAATTATTTTAATTTCTCGTTAGTAATTTGTGTGTTTATCAACTTTCAGTTTAATTCACATGGGCGTTGGTTCTAACTTTTAAAACTTCATTAAATTACCAGGAAGTGAAATTGAAGAATTCATTTCAAAAGTTTTCCCGCAGAAATTGGATTAATGAGTTAATGAATTACACGATTACACGGTCTTGAATAATGCTCGAATTTGATTTGCTTTTTTCCAGAAGTAAGTTAATTGTTTTAGGGAATTCAGTGGCGTAGTAGCAATACGATAAGAAGAAGCCAAAAAACTTGGGCATAGACCGGAAAATGACTTCATACAACGCATGTATTCAATTGACTATTAGTCACCTAATTAAATTTTATAAAGAAATAGAGGAAGAACGCCAGATTCGGAATAACTTTTTTTTTTCTCGAAATCTTACAAAAATAGCTAACTCTTCGTCTTGAAAGTTTTTTCCAAAAAAGATAAATGATATTTTTTACTGCATCTACACTCTGTTTACAAGATTGTAAAGTAAGAAAACAGAGTAATTATCGATGAGTTCCCAGATGTTACAAGGAGAAATTGAAGATTTGAAATATGAAGTATACAAGTTACAAATTTTTTTTTGATAGGTGGACACACCTTAAGGCGCTTCTTGTCACCTCCTCTCTGTTTTTTTGTCCAGCATTTAGCTTTTTTTTAAATGAATATTTATTTAAAGAGAGGTCTGTAACATCCAATCTTTGTAATTTATAAAAAACAAGTTCATGTTAATACTGCCCTTTAATTTAGCATGTATATTCAGAACTACTGAGAGCCAAGTAGCTCGAAACAGCTGTCCACCATACTTGAACAGTGTCCTGGTAGGGTCTAATATCTATGCACATCTAAGTACACCTTCTCATTTTCCTGTTTATAATGAACGAGTTACACTTGATAATGCTTATGCATGTGGAACTTTTTATCAAGACAAGGGCTCCGCTTATCAGTAATTGGAAACTCCATTACACTGGCTCATTATAGAGCTTTGCTATCGTTACAGTGATGGGTGGCATTCGAACGAGGATGAGCAGGCCATTTGTTATCATCGCACTGAAAGGTCGAGCATTCTGTGGCATGCTAGATTAGAAGGCATAACTCATGCAGGCCATGCTGTTAGTTAGTGTCAAGTTAGACTCGAAGAAAGCTCGAGAACGTAAAAAGTAGATTGTTTTCTGATACATCTCGGGAAACCGTGAAAGAGGAGATCGGAACTCATTTTCTGATGAGGGAGAGGAAATCAGGGATAAAGGAAAGAAGTTATTTCGCGTTTCGTTTCTCATTTTTCTTTAAGATTAATGTCGCTTTTGACTCTATTATTCATATTACGAGAGAGATGCCATATTTGCTATAAAAAAAAATCTTCAAAACAGGTCACTTGCAGGTTATACACATGTATAGTAAAAATTGCGGTTAAAAAAAGAACCATTACCTTGATAACAAAACTTTCATATTTTTGCTTGTCTTTGCCAATCAATCGCTTGCATTCCACAATTTCCACACGAGGAAAAGCACAAAGTTATTATTATTTTTTATATAAATATTATCATATCAACAGCCTCTCACATTTATCAAGTAATCTATTGCGATTCAAAAGTTCGAGGCGATGATTCTCGTGAAAACAGAACAGGTGTGAAATGTGAAATAAAAACACACCTAGCAATAGGACTTGTCAAAAGTTAGGAACACTCTTCATTGTAAGGTTTGAATAAAATTGAAACACACCCCCTCGTAGCATTAGGGCGTGTCAAATGTTAGAAATACACCTAACTTTAGGAAGTGAAGTTGGTTATTTGATTAAAGTTATCTGAAGATTAATGAAGGCATTCGTAGCCTGGGGTTGCTCTTTACGGAACAGGAGTTTAATCCTACTAATTCATATAAGTTAAATTAGTGACATAACTCGGTATAACATCATGGGGTCTCCCTTGACGTGACTTCTACAATATTATCACTCTGATCAAACCGATCAGAGTCCACTTAACAGTTCACATAAGGGAAGAAATTCTTAGGTGATTACGTATCAGATTTTAAACAATTGAGAGCGAAATGGCCCATATCTGGCCATATAACATAAAACCTCAACCTCGACGTTGCTCAACATGCTATGGCCCAAAATATATACAGCAAATTTTTAATATGTATGGAACATTTTGAACTGAAATTTTCAAGATTCTAAATATTTCATAAGTGGTTTTATCTGAAATTCAAAAAAGCCTTAAATTTTCCTCTCTTTTGGTCTTAAAAATATCATCTAACGATTAAAAATTCCCTCCGCATCAATTATCTTATTGATAGATATCGGAGAACAAACCCTCTGGGCTTTGGTCTTGCAACTCACGCGGCGCACGGGCTTCCGCCCTTATACCGTTCAGGTAGTCATCATGTTGCTTTAATTTTGGAACACCCGGTCGTGAATTCCAAATGCCCTTCGCTGATTGGTTAGCTAATTCTCGCGGCGCCCACCTGCTAGCAAGGGTTTCAAGGTTGCAGACGTTCTGTTATCGCTGCCTTATCAGCAAATACTTGAGCTATGCACTTTGGCTCTTTTTACTAGAAAGAGAGAGAAACAGAGAAAGAAAGTAGTTTTACTAGATCAAGACTTAAAAAAATGAACTTTTCAGTAATCAGGTACAAATTTTGTAATTTTTAGTAAAAGTCGAGAAATTTTGCTCCTCATGAAATAAATAACACAATACATAGGTACAGATGTGCAAAATTGGACAAGATCGGTCAAGATATTGGGAAATGTCCAAACAAAATACAGATGAACAGACATTCATTATGTTATATTAAATATTTTTTTTTTTTTAAGCTTTATTGGGAGGACAAACAGGCAACAGTATAAAATTAAGAAAAGAAAGGAAAAAAAGAAACAAACAAATGACAAAATAAATAAGTAAAAAAAAAATAACAATAATGTCCTACCTAAAGGGCGGGGTTATTGCCTGTGGCAATCTCTTCCACCCAACCCTTTTGAGGGGTTAGTTATAGATATTCAGCACTATTTATCTGCTGATGGGATCAAACAAGTTCGAAAGAGCTGACGCCCAAGTAATATTCTGATATTGATGTACAGTGTACAGTACAACTTCACTTTCTGTTTATACTGACTGATATTTATAAATCCGTTTGACTGGCACAATTCGGAATCTGCTGATATCCAAGTTTTTCTTTTTGGAAATATACTTTTAATGACCTCCAAAAATAATATCTAGTGACATTTTTTTACCCCCAATGGCCCCGCCCTCAGATGGTTTCGTATATTATTGAAAAAACAAACAAACTGGGACATGAAAATTGTGGAATAAATGAGATCAGTTTTCTCTGTAAAATTGAAAATTTTAAACTTTTTTATTAATTTTACAAAGATGGCCAAGTAAAAATAAATTCAACGAAAACAAAATTTAATTAAAAAGAAATATTATATCCATGCGCGGATATAGCCCTCTTGTACTGGGGGGGCACAATCGCCCAATATACCTAACTAGCGGGTTGCACCCGCCGCTTCGCAAGCCTATCATACACACAAACACACACACACACACACAGACATCCTCACGCAGCAATACTTAGCCGAACCATTTTCGCGTTGCGACTTAGCCGAACTTAAGAAAAGTTTGTCCGATTTGAATAAGGTTTGTATCAATTGCTAGCAATTTTAATTTAAGAGATACACACTTCTCGGTTTTTTTTACAATTCTCAACCATTTCGAAAATAATTGAAAAATTCTAACGTTCTGCTAATTCCCGAGCGCGAAGCGACCAGTGCCGGTCTCTAAAATTTCCTCATTCAGCAATACTTAGCCGAACCATTTTCGCGTTTGATACTTAGCAGAACACGCAAATGAAAAAATAGTACTTAACCGAACATTAACAATTTTTGAGCCAGCGTTGAAGGCACCGGTTCTTGTAGGATCACCGAAGTTGAGCAACGTACATCTTCGTGATGCTGGTATTCCGGCCCAACAAAGGCTGGGTGAGGTTTATGTGGATAGCCGGTTTTTTTAGTTTCCTGTGAAAAGAGGGTAACACCCCCGTCGTCATATGACCATGCAGTTAAAAGTGGGGTTTAACGTCGCTTTTAAAAAAATAAATAAATGAAAAGTATATTATTGTCTTAACATAGCTTTGCTCGGGCAGGAAAATGAAATGATTAAATCAAGGCATTATCTACTTAATGGAACGAAACTTTACGTGTGATAAGTTTGGTCAGATGAGTCAGGTCCTACTATTACTTCCTAAATTTTCTTATATAATTATAATAGGAATGAAACATATAAGTTCTCAGGAAATTATTATACACAACTCTTGGTAAAACAAAATAATAATCATCGAAATAATTTGAAGATAAAAAACACTGCCAATTATGGACACAATACTTCCTCGTGATTATTTCACATTATATACACGTAGGAAATTTTAATCAAAATCCATTGAGTAGTTTCCGAGATTTGCGCGTTACAAGGAATATTTTTAATAGACCGACAGACGGACACAAAACCAAAATTGCTCAGAGCAAAAAAATGTTTTTTTTTTTTTTTTTACAGAAACGAACACAATACTAATATTTCTAATAATAGAAATATTAGTTTCTAATATTAGAAATTTCTCGGAAGTAATACACTGTCAATAAATTATTAACACAATACTTCCTTGTGATTGGTTTACATTGTATACACGTGGCAATTTTGAGATTTTATACTTAAGCTCAGTGGTTAAGCACTCGCTTCCTATGCGGAAGGTCCCGGGTCCGAACCCCCGCGCCGACAAAAATTTGTATTCAAAATTTGGTTACAGTTGTTTGTAGGGAATACCTTTCGGTGCGCTCGTGTTGACTCAGCACCTAAACGGTAAGTATTGTGTCACTTCTCGCCCATCAGAGGGAGGCATACTACGGGATGGGCAGGCTACAACACAGACCACAAGCTTCTACAGTAGCCCCTGTTTATAGCTACGAAATAAAAAAAGGCTGTTAAACACTCATCTTTAAAAAATAAAATAAAACTCCATTGTATCTCTTGTACAGTGCACTGGTAGTCAAGTGGTTAAAGCGCTAGTCTGGTGATCTAGGTAGTGTAGGGATCCGTTGGTTCGAATCCCACCCAGTGCATGAATTTTTCCTCATTTATTTGAGTTTGTAATCACAAAATAATAAGACTCTGAGGGTTAAGGTGGTAGAAAATGCTTTGAGTATTAACCTCGCCTGGTGGTTATTATATCTATTACTAGCGGGCTGTCGCCCGCTTTGCGGGCCGAAGCATGGCCCGCTAGAAGCAAAAAATCCTTTTTCGCCAATGGCAGGTGTTGTAGTGGGAATTTCGAAAAATTCGAAAAAAAAAAATATTGCACATCTAGACTATAAGACAAAGCTACCTACCAAATTTCAGCTTCCTAGGACTTACCAGTTCGGAGAAACAGTGATGAATCAGTGAGTGAGTGAGTCAGTCAGTGAGTGAAACTCTCTTATATAAGTATAGATATCTTACCTTCCAATATAGAATGTTATTATATCTAAAACCGCTTAACCGATTTTCTTCAAATTTTATATGTTATATATTATGGTAGAATACCGTTTTTCCTACAAACCCAACTCTACAAAAAATTGTGTATCGGCAAGTCATAGACGTTATTTTTGCACTTTTTTGTAAAAAAAATTGGATTTCCTAAATATCAAAGCTTATGATTTAGCTATAAATGCACAATGAGAACGCTAACTCCCAGCATATACAATATACATACATAATTTCGTGACAATTGGGTGTATTGTTCAAGAGACATAAGCGTTTAAGTAAAAATATAGTGGTCAGACACATAGTCTGTATCACCAACAAGTGATAGTGCGAAGTTAATGAATTTAAAATGGGACCACCTACAATACGTCTCCTATACCTATATGTGTAAAAAAAATTCGTCAAAATCTCGAAAGGAATAAGAAGTTGTAAAGTCGGCAAACTGTACAATATAAATAATTACCTCCATTCTCCCTTTGTTTTTATTTCTAACGGTCTGAATTTAGTGAAACACAACCTTTTTTTATTTATATGAGTTGCATTTGTACTTTGCCTTTGGAGCGTGGTAGGTATCCCCTTTTATAAGAAGGCCATTAAATACAAGAGATCTGCACTTTTAAACCTAAACAAAATTTGATCCTTTATTATGTGTTAACAACTATGACCTCCCCACAGACCCTCCACAGAAGAAGGGAAAATACTGCTATATACCTATACATGAATATTAGTCATTTGGTTCTGAGTTCGAGATTGTTGAATGCTATAATAATTCATAAAGCAATAGGCAATGTTGGTATGATCAGATCCGTTTAATAGAAAGAGAATAAAATGCACTGCCAATTATGGACACAATACTTCCTCGTGAATGGCATTCAATTTTTTCTACTTTTATTATCGCTAGAATCAGAGATTTTTTTACTGAATCACTTGTATTTACAAATGTCCCAAGGGTTGGGTGGAAGAGATTGCCACAGGCAATATATGACCCCGCCCCTTAAGTAGGACATTAACTTCATTCTTTTTTTTGTTCTTGTATCTTTGCTCAATCTTTTTATTTTTCTTTATAATTTCATTGTATTTTACTGTATATATTTTTGTTCTATCTAATTAAACTTACTATAATATTTATAATGTTCTCAACCGATTCTCTTCAAATTTATTTATATGGCAAGCGGCCACAACGGAGTCCCGATAGTAGTATACGTACAAATGGGACAATAATGGCCTGGGTTATCAAAAAGTATGCATGCGATTTCAAAAAAATCAACGATATTAGGCAGATCTTGCGAAACGTTATCCCAAATTGGCATAAAAACATCAACAGATTATTTCATTCCGTCCATTTCTTATCAAAAATGTCGATTTTGGCCTACCTCGAACTTTCAAAGGTGTGAATACCTGGCAAAAATGCAAGCATCAAAAATCTGTGTTAGCCCATGCTTAATAGTTAGTTGAGATCTATTGAAATCAATTTTTGTTTTTCAAAAAACCCTTCAATATCCAAGTTATGCAATCATTTTGAAGGAGCCTTTGTGGCTTTCCTGTTGGCGGTAAGGAATTTTTTTGGGAACCAAAAACGTATATTTTTGACTACTTCTCTCTAAAATTTAGTTTAAAATACCTAAAATTACATACTTGATGAAAATTGAAGGCAGAATGTCAAATATGATAAAATACCCCTTCAACTTTCGCTGAGTATGCAAACAAGTGGTTCCAATTACTTGGTAAGGCTTATTCACCACTGCCTATCTTCAGTTCAAATTTGAAAGAAATCCTTAAAAAAGAGGTTATATGTCGACATGTTTTGCTTAGGATTTGACTCGATCTGAGATTTTGGATGTTTTCAGAAATCGAATGAACTTATCTTTCGAACCGTACGTCCGATTTGAATGAACTAAAGTGCTATCGATAGATCTAGTGGATTGTAAGATAGGCTGTTCTCGTTCATTTTCTGTCATTTTACATAAAGGGTTACTTTTTAACGGAAAACACTTTTGACGCACAACTGGGTTAAGAATGGCCTGGGTTATCAAAAAGTATGCATGCGACTTCAAAATAATTAACGATATTAGGCAGATCTTGCTAAACATTATCCCAAATTGGCATAAAAATATCAACATATTATTTCATTCTGTCCATTTCTTATCAAAAATGTCTATTTTGGCCTACCTCGAACTTTCAAAGGTCTGAAAACCTGGCAAAAATGCAAGCATCAAATCTGTGTTAGTCCATGCTTAATCGTTAGTTGAGAGCTATTGAAATCAACGTTTGTTTTTCAAAAACGCCTTCATATTATCATGTTATGCAATCATTTTGAAGGAGCCTTTGTGGCTTTCCTGTTGGCGGTACGGAAATTTTTTGGGAACCAAAAACGTATATTTTTGACTACTTCTTTCTAAAATTTAGTTTAAAATACCTTAAAATTGCATACTTGATGATAATTGAAGGCAAAATGCAAATATGATTTTGCATTTTACATAAAGGGTTACTTTTTAACGGAAAACACTTTTGACGCACAACTGGGTTAAGAATGGCCTGGTTATCAAAAAGTATGCATGCGATTTTAAAAAAATAAACGAAACTAGGCAGATCTTGCGAAACGTTATCCCAAATTGGCATAAAAACATCAACATTTATTTTTTTGAAATCGCATGCATAGTTTTTGATAACCCAGGTCATTCTTAACCCAGTTGGGTCTCAAAAGTGTTTTCCGTTAAAAAGTAAGCCTTTATGTAAAATGACAGTTAATGAACTAGAACAGCTTATCTTAAAATCCACTAGATCTATCGATAGCACTTTAGTTCATTCAAATCGGACGTACGGTTCGAAAGATAAGTTCATTGGATTTCTGAAAACATCCAAAATCTCAGATCGAGTCAAATCCTAAGCAAAACATGTCGACATATATAACCTCTTCTTTAAGGATTTTTTTCAAATTTGAACTGAAGATAGCCAGTGGTGAATAAAGCCTTACCAAGCATTTGGAACCACTTGTTTGCATATTCAGCGAAAGTTGAAGGGGTATTTTATCATATTTGCATTTTCCATTCAATTCTCATTAAGTATGCCATTTTAGGTATTTTAAACTAAATTTTAGAAAGAAGTAGTCAGCCAGCGTCGATGGCATGTTGAATACACCGGTTCCTTTCAGAACACCGAAGTTAAGCGACATCCAGCGAGGTTAAGACTTGGATGGGTGACCATTCAAATTCTAATTCTCGTGACGCTGGCTTTTTCCCGGCCCCACTCAGGCTGGGTGAGGTCAATGTGAGTAGCAGGTTTGTGAGTTTCCTGCGAATGGAGGGTAAACCCCCGTCGTGATATGACCATGGCAGTTGAAAGCGACGTTAAACCCCACTAAAAAAAAAAAAAAAAAAAGAAGTAGTCAAAAATATACGTACCGCCAACAGGAAAGCCACAAAGGCTCCTTCAAAATGATTGCATAATTTGGATATATAAAGGGTTTTTTGAAAAACAAACGTTGATTTCAATAGCTCTCAACTAACGATTAAGCATGGACTAACACAGATTTTTGATGCTTGCATTTTTGCCAGGTTTTCAGAACTTTGAAAGTTCGAGGTAGGCCCAAATAGACATTTTTGATAAGAAATGGGTAGAATAAAAAAATATGTTGATGTTTTTATGCTAATTTGGGATAACGTTTCGCAAGATCTGCCTAATATCGTTAATTTTTTTTAAATCGCATGCATACTTTTTGATAACTTAGACCATTTTTAAGCCAGTTGTGCGTCAAAAGTGTTTTCCGTTAAAAAGTAACCCTTTATGTAAAATGACAGAAAATGAACGAGAACAGCCTATCTTACAATCCACTAGATCTATCGATAGCACTTTAGTTCATTCAAATCGGACGTACGGTTCGAAAGATAAGTTCATTCGATTTCTGAAAACATCCAAAATCTCAGATCGAGTCAAATCCTAAACAAAACATGTCGACATATAACCTGTTTTTAAGGATTTCTTTCAAATGTGAACTGAAGATATGCAGTGGTGAATAAAGCCTTACCAAGCATTTGGAACCATTTGTTTGCATACTCAGCGAAAGTTGAAGGGGTATTTTATCATATTTGACATTTTGCCTTCAATGCTCATCAAGTATACAATTTTAGGTATTTTAAACTAAATTTTAGAAAGAAGTAGTCAAAAATATACGTTTTTTGGTTCCCAAAAAATTTCCGTACCGCCAACAGGAAAGCCACAAAGGCTCCTTCAAAATGATTGCATAACATGATAATATGAAGGCGTTTTTGAAAAACAAACGTTGATTTCAATAGCTCTCAACTAACAATTAAGCATGGACTAACACAGATTTTTGATGCTTGCATTTTTGCCAGGTTTTCAGACCTTTGAAAGTTCGAGGTAGGCCAAAATAGACATTTTTGATAAGAAATGGACAGAATGAAATAACATGTTGATGTTTTTATGCCAATTTTGGATAAAGTTTCGCAAGATCTGCCTAATATCGTTGATTTTTTTTAAATCGCATGCATACTTTTTGATAAACCAGGCCATTCTTAACCCAGTTGTGCGTCAAAAGTGTTTTCCGTTAAAAAGTAACCCTTTATGTAAAATGACAGAAAATGAACGAGTACAGCTTATCTTAAAATCCACTAGATCTATCGATAGCACTTTAGTTCATTCAAATCGGACGTACGGTTCGAAAGATAAGTTCATTCGATTTCTGAAAACATCCAAAATCTCAGATCGAGTCAAATCCTAAGCAAAACATGTCGACATATAACCTCTTTTTTAAGGATTTCTTTCAAATTTGAACTGAAGATAGGCAGTGGTGAATAAAGCCTTACCAAGCATTTGGAACCACTTGTTTGCATACTCAGCGAAAGTTGAAGGGGTATTTTATTATATTTGACATTTTGCCTTCAATGCTCATCAAGTATGCAATTTTAGGTATTTTAAACTTAAATTTTTTCTACGTACATTTTTAAAATTCATTTTTCTCAGTGTAAAAATAGTATTTAGCTGTACAATACACCCGTCAAAAGTAAAAATAGTATTTAGTAGTACAATACACCCGTCAAAAGTAAAAATAGTATTTAGCTGTACAATACACCCGTCAAAAGTAAAATTAGTATTTAGTAGTACAATACACCCGTCAAAAGTAAAAATAGTATTTAGCTGTACAATACACCCGTCAAAAGTAAAAATAGTATTTAGTAGTACAATACACCCGTCAAAAGTAAAAATAGTATTTAGTAGTACAATACACCCGTCAAAAGTAAAATTAGTATTTAGTAGTACAATACACCCGTCAAAAGTAAAAATAGTATTTAGTAGTACAATACACCCGTCAAAAGTAAAAATAGTATTTAGCTGTACAATACACCCGTCAAAAGTAAAATTAGTATTTAGTAGTACAATACACCCGTCAAAAGTAAAAATAGTATTTAGCTGTACAATACACCCGTCAAAAGTAAAAATAGTATTTAGTAGTACAATACACCCGTCAAAAGTAAAAATAGTATTTAGTAGTACAATACACCCGTCAAAAGTAAAAATAGTATTTAGTAGTACAATACACCCGTCAAAAATAAAAATAGTATTCAGTAGTATAATACACCCGTTAAAAGTAAAAATAGTAACTATGTACGAGTACTTGGTACCGCTCTTGGGCATAATATTATAATATGGTAGTCACTTTTAACTTGCAGCAAAAGAATCATACACGTGAAAAAAGATTTATCATTCGTCTGGCAGGTTTCAAATTATTCAAACTAAAAACACTGCCAATTATGGACACAATTCTTCCTCGTGATTGCTTCACATTGTAAACACGTGCCAATTTTGAGATTTTATAGAAAATTACTTGTATCTCCAAAATGACTCAACCGATTTTCTTAAAATTTGTTTTATATGGTAAAATATCGTTTTTTCTACATTCTAAATTCCACAAAAAATTCTGTATCGGCAAGTCATGATCCTTATTTTTTTACTTTTTTGTCCAAAATTTCAGATTTTCTTAAATATCAGAGTCATATTATAATTAATTTAAAAATAAATATAAAGAACCTATGTAAAATAATAATATGCATATTCTTACAAAATTTCATCGAAATCGGGTGTACCGTTCACGAGATATAAGCGTTTAAGTAAAAAGTTAGTGGTCAGGCGCATGGTCTCTTTCACCCAGAACCGCTAGTATGAATTCGATGAATTTAAAATGGGACCATCTACAGAATGTCTCCTAGATGTGTGCAAAATTTCATCAAAATCGGTCGAGTAGTTTCCGAGATTTGCGCGTTACAAGGAATCATTTTAACAGACCGACAGAGCGACAGACCGACGGACACAAAACCAAATTTACTCAGTAGGTTATGAAACGTCCAGAAATATGAAAAAAATTGAAATCGGAGCAAAAAAATATTTTTTTTTACAAAAACGAACACAATACTTCCGATTTCTAATATTAGAAATTTCTCGGAAGTAATAAATGTGGATATGTGGAATCCCTCCTGTATTCTATATATCCAGTCTACATATCCAGGTATTCCGCTTGGGCTGTGTTTCATCTAAACAAATTTCTCTTCCATTCATTCCACTTTTCAGGTAAAAGAGGTAGCTAAATTATATTAAGAACAATCAATGCAAAAATTCAAGCTCACGATTAGCTCGGTGGCTAAGCACTCGTACAAAAGGTCCGCGGGTTCGATCGCTGGAGCCGACAAAAAATTGTATTCTAAATTTGGTTATAGTTGATTGTGAGGGATACCATCCGGTGCTCTCGTGATGACCCAGCACCTAAATGGGTAGTAATGAGTCACTTCTCGCCCATTAATACAATTAATAAAAAAAAGTCCTTGAAACAATCACCTTTTTTTTTTAAAAAAAAAGAAACAAAATCAAAATTTATGATCACGGATCGTTCCACTTGTAGATTTAGTGAGCACTCGCTGAGTGTATAATTATGTTCAACTTGTAGAGGTTATTGTAAAGCCTTATTTATTATTCCTCAAATCCTCATACTTATACGAGAATTCTATTTGAATTACTTTCCAGCTGCAGAGGTAAAGAAAGTAGATTTACTGGAAATTTTCCAATACACATAATAAATGTAAATTATAAATTATATTACAGGATTAAACAGATACAAAATTACACTTCAAGAGTATCTTGGACATCCAGAGGTCGGGACGAGCAGTTGAAACAAAAAAAAAATTAACGAAGTTTCAACAAAAAAAAAACCGTAGCTTCGATACTGATTTTTGGTTCGTCTAATTATTGCTGCGTAAGAATATACGTAAAAGAAAAATCAATATTTAGACGAACATCAATTTTATTGGGTTTTTTTGTAAAATGAGAAAGACTATCCAATATTTATTTTTCAAATTATTAATACAATTTCTTCAACTCATTCTCTATGCGCCAATACCACTCAGAAAACTTAAAAAGTTATATTTTCAATGAAAATGGAAAAAGGAATTAGCCGAACCTCCCATGGTTCGGCTAAGTATTGGATATTTGTGTAAAGTTCGGCTAAGTATTAATTTTTCTTTTACGCGTTCGGCTAATTATTAATCCGTAAACACACACGCACACACACACACACCCATACACACACACACACACACCCCACACACACACCCCACACACACCCCACACACCCACACACACACCACACACACACACATACACACTCACAAACACACACACATACACACACAAATGTCAATATTTTTCGTGTCACCCATCCATTTCTTGTCCTTACTGGAGCTCAAGAATGGCTCATCAGAATTTCGCGATCAATATGTCAAATGAAGACCCCAACCCTTGCAAAAACACTCTCGCTCTAAGTTGATAGTTCGTCACGACATATTTCGAGGAAAATGTCATTCAGGTCAAAAAAGCGTAAATACTTTTTGTTTACCCATCCATTTTATGTCCTTACTCAACGTAGCTCAAGAACGGCGCATCAGAATTTCGTGATTGATATCTCAAAAAAAAACGAACTCTTTTTAAATTGATATGCCGCCGCTGTGGCGCCGCGCCGTCACCATAAATTTTGAGAAAAAAATGTCATTTCGGTCGAAAAATGTGATTTTTTTGTGTCACCCATCCATTTTTTGTCCTTACCCCGTCTAGCTGAACCCTGGAGATATATTTCCTGATCCAAATGGACCTATATGTAAAATTTCAGGTTTCTCAGACAATCTGTGTGGATTTGACAACTTTTTTTTTTGGTTATTTCTTATTGGTCTTAGAATTAGGAATTATTTTGGGTCCCGTGCCCCCTTAACTTATTGAGATCTTTTTTTACAGGATTAGTCTTAGAATTTGGAATTATTTTGGGTCCCGTGCCCCCCAAACTTATTGAGATCTTTTTTATTTTACGGGATTAGTCTTAGAATTAGGAATTATTTTGGGTCTCGTGCCCCCCTAACTTATTGAGATCTTTTTTTTACGGGATTAGTCTTAGAATTGGGGATTATTTTGGGTCCCGTGCCCCCCTAACTTATTGATATCTTTTTTTTACGGGATTCGTCTTAGAATTGGGAATTAATTTGGGTTCCGTGCCCCCCTAACTTATGGAGATCTTTTTTTTTTAAAGGGGATTCGTCTTAGAATTGGGAATTATTTTGGGTCCCGTGCCCCCTAACTTATTGAGATCTTTTTTTTTACGGGATTAGTCTTAGAATTGGGAATTATTTTGGGTCCCGTGCTCCCCTAACTTATTGAAAAAAAATTTTTACGGGGTTAGTTTTAGAATTGGGAATTACTTTGGGGCCCGTGCCCCCCTAACTCATTGAGATCTTTTTTTTTACGGGATTAGGTATAATGAAATTTGAGAAACACCACTTACCGAAAAAATCTGGGGGGCACGTGCCCCCCGTGCCCCCCCCTATATCCGCGCATGATTATATCGCAAATTGTGGCACGGATTTTCCTGACCTTCAGGGACAATGGTAATCAGCAAAGCAACTATTATTATTCAGTGACATGCAAAGTCCTACTTCACAAGTTTTGCAGAACCAGCGTGTTCTCTTTGGTTGGTCTCTTGTGCTGCAGTGAAAGCACCGTTTTGATGATCCATGAACTGGCATATGCTTAGCCTCTGCGAATCTCTTCTCGAGGGGCACCTTCTTCTTGAATCTGATCCTCTTCAATGAAGCTTTCCTCCCTCTCTTTGGAGTCTCTCCAGCTCCTACAAGACCAGCTACCACCGCCAGGCGGAAATCCTTCAACACATCCCAGTGCCTTTTCCCTCAGTCTTCAAAGAATATTAGCTTTGACAATGCTGACATCTACAAAGTGGAGGAACTGTCTAGGCCAATTTTTTTTTACTCTTTCTGTCGGTCTGATAGCAGGACTTCTTCTGGTCTGCCTTGTCAACACCATCCATGTAGGAGTTGTAGTCAATGATGATTTCTGGACATGTAATAATTTCTCGTACGTTTTGCTTGTTTCTTCTGTAAATATTTCCAGTCTGATGTATCGTGGCGATTTGATAGAAGCGTAACCACTCTCTTGTCTTTCCATTTCAGCCAAGATACACCTGAATTAATCATATTTGAATCCCCTTTTTATGGGGGTCATGGCATGTATTGTCTTAATGTTGAGCGACCTTTAAATTTCACCATAATTTCGTCAACTGAAATGTAACGAGTTGGTTTATAACATTGCAAGAATATGTTAGAGAGAAAATTCAGATATGGCCTAATTTTAAATAGTTTATCAAAAGATGGCGAACCGTATCTAGGCATTTGCAAATTGTCATTTGAGTGAAGGTTTGACAGTAGCCACTGAAATCCCTTTAGACTCAACAAAGAACTGATGTAAGGATCTCTTAATTGCTCACTTGATCTCCAATAATTTTCAAGACTTGGTTTTTTGGTAATACCCATCATAAGATTCGCATCTAGAAATCTTTTTATCTCTGATTCATCCGTACCTAATATCTCACCACCTCCTACTTTCTGACAAGCGTAGAGATTTGTCTGATAAACTAAATAGTGTACCAGATAATCAGGGAAAATGCAGAGGAAAACATCACATGGCGACTCTGAAATATCAGGAATTTGTGGACCCAAGTCCTCTTTGAAATCTTCTATCTTCATTTGTTAGAATTTTGACCCCAAATTCCTTTGAATCCTAGTAATCCCTCTGCTAGAAGAACATCGTCATCATCTGATTCTTCTTCACCTAATGCACCATCTACGAGTATAGGTTCCGATTCTGTACTGTTCTGTTGGTGAAACAGTATTTCCATTGTTAACAATGTTAGATCTCTCTATAGTTTCAAGTAGAACAGTTGTTTCACTTACCACCAAGACGGCAGTTGGCCTTGAAGGGGCAGCAATACCTTTGGATTCTGCAGAGAAGTTTCTACGAATTCTTTAGACCTCAAAATCCAAGCGGCTGGTATCTGATGGTTTGATGGGAGTCAATTCGGCCAGACCTGTTTGTCCGTCATCCTCATACTCATCTTCACCGGAAAGGTCGAAATACTCCAGCAAGTCATTGAATTCGAAGCCCTCCAAACTACCAGAGAGACGCTTTTCCGGTTTCTTTTTTTTCTGGTTCATGTTGACCTGTTACCTGCAAAAGTACAAGTATTTGTAACAAGGTCCTGAAAATGGCTGAAAAGGCTCACAAAATTCTCATAAATAACTTTCATTTGAAGTACCTACCTGCATGATTGAAAAAAAAGTACATTTTCTTATGTTATCTCAGTGACTAGCCTGGTTGTGGTATCAAAAAATATACCACAAACATTTTGGCTCCTGACTGTGGTTTCAAGAATATACCACACACGTCTTGGTCGATAGCGGAAAAAGTGTTTGTCATATAAAAAAATTAAATTATACCAAATAAAAGAGGAATTAGTTATCTATAAGCCATTTTTCAACATCTTCAGAAAAAAACTCTCGCCAAACGCCAATAAAAAAATGTGCTGACGTAACTTCTTCCTCGTTTAAAAATCTCTGCCACGCGACACAAAAAACCTTCTAGCTCGGAAATAGCGCGTGTGATTCATATGAAAAAAAAAAAATCAGTGGTAGGGGGAGGGTACAAGCTAAATAAATGTCAAAACACGAGATTCCACATCGAAAACAAGTTTACGAAATAAAATCACAAATTGTGGTTTCAGTACTATACCACAACCAGGCAAAGGGTTATTTAATCTCTCAACGGGAAATGCTCAATTAATACATTTGCCCTAACTTACAATATTATTACAAACTATACTTATTTATCAAATTAACCAATAACTTAAAAAAACGCCTATGTAATATGTTTTTTGTACATAGTACTGACAGTTATAAAAATAGATTCTATTTAAAATATGTAGCCACAGCTAAGAGTGACATAGATAGGAAATCAAGGTAAAAAATTCAAGCTCAACAGATTTAAAAGAAGATAACGACACAAATTAATGTTTCAATTTTACTTTTAGAGGGTTGATTAAATTACCTTCTTATGAAAATTAATCTGGCCAGTCATTCTGATCCATTTTCAGACGGATATGAAATTTCAGTAAAAATAATATTTACCACACCGAAACACTCACCCTGTTATGATCGAACAAAAACAATCCAGGGCAGTGCACCAACCGCGTTGCGTATCTCGTAAACTAACTTGGAAGGAAAAACTTCTCTGCACTGTCACCACCATGGTATGTCACCTGCAGTTTGGATCTCTCATTCATTACCCGCTTGATTTCCGCACAAGAATCTTCTACCCGAACTTCGGTTCGACTCTGTTCGTGCTTATGACTCAGATGGCCCTGCAACGAATGACTCTCCACCCGAAGGATCTTTGTTTCAATAACTACTTTTTCTGGCTTATTTACACCATGGGAATTTCCTACTTGCTCACGAATATTGCTTTGGTTCTCGTGTATCAAGTCATTGTTGGAACACTCCTCAGGGTTGTGTTCTGGGTCCACGACACTTCCAAGATCCTAGGCTTCCCTTTTTATGACATGTTCAACACACACATGGTGTGTTTGTTCTCACATGGCTTGTTTGCGGCCGTCTTCTTGTGGCTCTTAATCAACTGGAATCCCTGCAAGCGGTGTCAAGATTCAGCATCGAGGAAACGAGACACGAGACCATGTGAGGCACGGAGAGGGTATCTTCTCTGACTCCTTGAGATTAAAACAACGTATATCTTAATATAGAAAATAAAAGGAATTTTACAGCATTCGCTATGGGTTTGTTCTACATCATTTTCTCTTCATTGGTGTAACATATTTAACCACTGATTCGTAAATTGGAAAAAGACAAAGTGAAAGAAGTTTCATGACTCATAATGAAATAATTGACCCAATCTCCACCTAGTTTAATAATAATAATAATGCTTTTTCTTTGTGTTATTATGTCACAATTTTAGTGGGTAGCACAGAATCATAGGACTTTACCACGCTAATTTACAATATCTTGTATTATTTTTTTGCCTAAGATTCTGCCACTGGTCGCTGCTTCACATTAAAGCAGCTACTCATTTTTCCTCACGAGGTATGAGTGGACCCCGAACATCCAAGTACAGAGCAGAAAAAATCCTCCCCCGCTGGGAATCGAACCCAGGTCACCATGTGTGCAATGCCTAGCGCGCTAACTCGCTCTGCCACAGTGACTACTCTCCACCTAGTTTGACTGGACTCGGTTGGAAATGTGTCAGGAAATTATAATTAGAAACCTGTTCCTGTAGCGAGGGCATTCGATGCTACTTGATACCGAGCTCAAAACAAAATATGAAAACTTGTCAGCCAGTGTTCATGGTACATTGAACAAAGAGAGTAAGGGAGGAACGTGTCAAATAACAGAGAGAAAAATGCTCTTTTTGCTAGGACCTTAAAGGTCGTACTATGAAACAGGATTAGCAAATCTAAGCTGACCCTTAGATTTTATCAGCTGACCGATACGTATTCTAAAATAAGATTTTCCGCCACGAAGGCTGGCCACAGCTCCGTTACGTCACAGAAGTAATATACAGCTACAAAGCCCGGCTTAAATATGACTTCTGCAGTTGTTGTCAAGGTGAAAGTTAAGGAATAGTGTCCACTAAGATTAACAAATCCTGTTTCATAATTCGGGCCTTACTCTTTTCCGTTACTGAACAATGGCCGTTTCAAATACTAGACAAACTACGTATTTGTGTAGCATGGCTTATCACCGAGCTTATTGTGGGTGGTTCAAGTCCCATATGTTCAATGATGTATCTATCTTTTTACAGTTTCACACGTTATTCAAATTGGGGCCTGAATTTGATTGCAACTGATTCCTAAACATGGAACCTGGTTTCTACTGTGTATAGACATATGTAGAACTTGGAAGTCTACCCTAAGCACGCTCACTATGTTGACTTTGAACACGTTCTTCTACTTTTCTTTTTCGACGCTGAAATCAAAGTTATAATTAAAAACAAGAAAAAGTTCAAGAAAAGTCAAGAATTTTTTTTTCCTAAACCTCCGACTTTATCTCCAAAGGTTAAGTCAACCCAAGTCGCGGAACAAACATGAAGATTAATATTTTCTTTGCATTTTTCTCTCATTTTTTAAACTAATCCACTCGACGACAAGAATTTTTTAAAAACTTTTAACGTCTTGTGTTTTGAGATTACTTCCTAGTATATTTTTATAATTTTTGTATCCACAATACGTGCTGAAAAGGTAATTTCAGTTACGTCTAGTATGTATAAGAGCTGCATTATAAAACAGGATTAAATTTAAGATAAGTTAGACGTTAGACTGTCATTCAAGTTGGTCTATAGCGCGCTGTGATTGGTCTAAACTCTGAGTTGAGGGAGGGTCTGGCTTTTAGTAGTTGATATCCAATCATCTGAGCGCACGGCAGTGCGCCAGGCCAAGTTCCAGCAAGCACGGCAGTGTATCTTTACACGAACCGATTCACCCGGTTCGGTTCAATTGATTATAAGATACTAGCGGGTTACACCCGCCGCTTCGCCAGCCCATCAAACACACACAACGCTCACCCACACACACCCACACATCCACACACACCCACACATCCACACACACCCACACATGCACACACACCCACACAAAACACACCACACACACACACCACACAACACACACACCACACACACACCAAACACACACACCACACACACACACCATACACACACACACACACCACACACCACACACACACACCACAAAACACACACCATAACACACACACCAACCACACACCACACACACACCACACACACACCACACACACACACACACACACACAACACACGCACACCCCACACCACGCCCACACGCACACCACACACACCAGCACACACACACACCACACCACACCACACCAAACACACACACACACACACAAAATGTCATTTAGGTTTGAAAAAAAACCTGAATATTTTTTGTCGCCCATTTATTTTCTGGTCTTCCCCGGCGTAGCTCAAGAATGGCTCATCAGAATTTCGCGATCAATATGTCAAATGAAAGCCTAAACCCTTGCCTAAATCTTTTTCACTCTGAGTTGATAGGTCGTCAGTTCAAATTTCGAGAAAAAATGTCATTTTGGTCAAAAAACGTGAATATTTTACATGTTACCCATCCATTTTTTTTACCTTACCCGGCGTAGCTCAAGAACGGCTCATCAAAATTCGCGATCGATATGTCAATTGAAAGCTCAAACCCTTGCCTAAAACTTTCTCGCTTTGAGTTGATAGGTCGTCGCGACAAATTTCGAGAAAAAATGTCATTTATGTCAAAAAACGTGCATTTTTTTTGCGTCACCCATCCATTTTTATCCTTACTCATTGTAGCTTAACCTCAGGGAGATATAATCTAGCCTAGAAGAATTTCCTGATCCAAGCGGACCTATGTGCAAAATTTCAGGTTTCTCGGTCAAACGGTGTGGATTTGTATAAAGAACATACATACACACATACATACACACATACATACAGACAGCTTTCTTTTATAGATATAGATGAAATTTGGAACAGTGATTGTCCTAATATTATTAAAAAGACATTGAAAATATCAAGACTCTATGCAAAAAACTTTCAGAGGAATGTAATTTTGAAATTTGCGATTTTGATACTGACTGACTGACAGATCATCAAAATTATGAGGCACTTCCCGACTACATAGAAAGCTGAAATTTTGCATGATGGTAGGGTTTATTGTAAAAGTACAGGGAAAAATCTGAAAACCGGAACTTTTTCACTTATCATGGTGTAAAACGGTGTCGTTTTAGGAGAAAATTTATAATCGTTTATGGATCTAAATTATGAAGCACTTTCCGACTACCTAGAAAGCTGAAATTTTGCATGATGGTAGGGTTTATTGTAAAAGTACAGGGAAAAATCTGAAAAAGTTCTGAAAACTGTTAAACGGTGTCGTTTCAGGGAGGAAGTATACTATAAACTTGGCCTGGCGCACTGCCGTGCGCTCAGGTTATGTATATAAATTATGAGGCACTTCCCTACTACCTAAAAAGCTGAAATTCTGCATACTGGTAGGGTTTATTGTAAAAGTACTGGGAAAAATCTGAAAACCGGAACTTTTTCACTTATTATGGTGTAAAACGGTGTTGTTTTAGGGAGGAAATATATGATCGATTATGGATCTAAATTATGAGGCACTTCCCTACTACCTAGAAAGCTGAAATTTTGCATGATGGTAGGGTTTATTGTAAAAGTACTGGGAAAAATCGGAACTTTCGCACTTATCATGCTGTTAAACGGTGTTATTTTAGGGAGGAAATATACTCGATTATGTATATAAAGTATGAGGTTACTTCCCTACTACCTACAAAGCTGAAATTTTGCATGGTGCTAGGGTTTACTGTAAAAATACAGGGAAATGTCTACTGATCTCGCCCTAAATTATCTTTAGGTGTAGACAATAATTTGTTTTTGTTTATTTGTGAAGGTAAATACGAATTGTTTTCGTGTTTGTTTATTTATGTTTATTTAAATCAATAGTTAGGTGATTTCCGTCAATTTTATTAATTATTATTATATATTTAAAAACAATTTCATTGATTATTGTAATATATTTAAAAAGATTAGTCTCAGAGACGCTATTTAGCTAAAGTTTTACAGATTTTTGTTTCAAGTTACCATGTATTTTTGTGCCAACCATTGTAATATTTTTTGTTTAAAAATAAATCTAATTTTTTTTTTATCTATCTATCTACAGGGAAAAATCTGAAAACCGGCTCTTTCGCACTATTTCTGCTGTTAAACGGTGTCGTTTTAGGGAACATATTAAAGTGAAGAATCCTGAAATTTTTAATAAAAAATAATGAAACGTGCTGTGAAACGAACCATTTACAAAAAGTAATGATATCCCACAAAAAACTACCGTTAAAAAAAGGGCCAAGTTCCTGAACTCCTATCCAAAAAGGTTTCGCCAATGAATGCAGTGATATCTTGTTTGCGGCCAAGTTATCTTGGTACTAAACTATTTTTTTTTAATGAAAACCCGTTTTCTGAATTCCTCATTTTGTATGTTTTTAACTGCAAACTATCCTCTAACTTGGCCAGTTTTATGCCGTCCGTTGTATGGAATATTACGACCAAATGTATAGGTACAAAATGACAATATAACCATCACAAGGAGCAAAACTGTCCAAGTTAGAGGATAGTTTATAGTTAAAAACATACAAAATGAGGAATTCAGAAAACGGGTTTTAATAAAAGAAATAGTTTAGTACCAAGATAACTTGGCCGCAAACAAGATATCACTGCATTCATTGGCAAAACCTTTTTGGATAGGAGTTCTGGAACTTGGCCCTTTTTTTAACGGTAGTTTTTTGTGGGATGTGTTTTACATTGTGTGGTAGTGTTATTTGTTAAAACAATGTCCCTCTTGTGTTCATGTGTATATTGTTCAATCGTTTCCGATAGCTTTGTGGTCAAGGCTTTGGCGTTGTTCTGGTATTCCAGAGGTCGCTGGTTCGAAAACTAGCCGCATCATGATAGGTTATCTTCCCATATGCGACTTTGATCACAAAATATAACGTCTTGTGCTTACTGTTAGAAAAATGGGACTCATTAGTCCTGGTCGAGCAGTAATAATAAAGCGATATTATTATTATTCTCAATTACAAAGATTCTGAACAATCCAAACTTTAAAGCTTCAAGACACGAACACGAGTTCTCCAATTCAGTGAAGTCGTCTTCGCTTCAAGAAAAATTCCATTTCCCAGTTCAATAATAATCATTCCCCCTGCTTTGTATTTCATCATTGATGTGTGGGGCCCAGTTACATTTTACTTCATCTTTCGAGAGAAGATGAGAATAGTAGTAGTAAACTCTTGATTGAAATTTATTTACATAAATCACAAAGGGCGGTATTATTGCCTGAGGCAATCTCTACCATCCAGCCCATAATCTTGCACCACTTAGAAAGTTAAATAGAGAGTTGTTGACCTCGTACTTTATTGAATAGCACTTCTCAATAAAATTGAGAAAAATAGAATAAGAAGAATGAAGGAAGGAAAAAGTGTAAGTGTTAAGAGGAGAGACGAGAAGAGAAAAGAAAAGGAGGAAATGAAAAAAGGAAGGTCACAGAATTACTGATTGTAATATTCCTGTAGGTAGGATTTAAAAGTGCTGAATTTACCCAAAGTTCTTAGCCTCCGAGGTAAAGAGTTCCACAATTTTTTTGCCTGTACAGAAAAGGATCGTGCGAAGAATTCGGTGCTGTGTACGGGAATCATCAGAAGAGCCTGATCAGACGACCTAGTGTTAATATCATGTATGCCCAAGGGCGTAAACATAGAGAATAGATAAGGTGGGGTTTTGGTATTCAAAACTTTCCACAAGAGCAACACATTGTGAATCTCCCGACATTGACTCATGGTGAACCATCCTAGTGATTCTCGACAGATGGAAACATGATCATACTTGCATAAATAAATAAATCTAATACATGCATTTTGAAGTCTTTGAATCTTCATCTAAATCTCTTTGTTCATAATCAAATACACTACCAGCATATTCAATAATCGGCAATATTAATGTTGTACAAAGTAACTTTCGAACACCAAATGGAATAATTCTGCGCAGTAAATTGAGAGAATGGAAAGAAATGAAACATTTCTTTGATAAGTTATTGATGTGAGGCACCCAAGACAAAGTGGAATCTATGATAACTCCCAGGTTCTTCACCTGTTGCGAGAACGGAATATTAGTGCCATTAAACTTAACTTATTCATAGACGAGATCCACCCACGGCAACCTCCGGTTCGACCCAATCATGATGACTTAAAATATGTTAAGTACTTGATAGTATGAAATATGCAATGGAGGTACCTATAGACAAAATAATACAAATGAAATATTAATAAAATGCATTACAAATTTACAATTAACTTTTCTGAAGTATCATCAGTCGGTTGAGAAATTGTGTTGCACAATTTCTCAACCGACTTGTTGCACATTTTCTGACAAAAGAATTTGGCATCTCTCAGTCGATGACCATAATATTATTAGACTCCTGTAGGAGACGAAATGCCAATTATTATATTACGAAGAAATGCTTAAATGAAGGTATTGGTTGAATTTTCTCAAAAATAGAGAGTATCTTAGAGAACCAAAAAGAGACTAAAAAAAGTTCGTAGCAGAGAGTCGAACTACCCCACCCTTTTTCTTATATTTTGCTTACGCACATTTAAACACCTTGAAATGTAAACTCTAGTAATGAACTTGTCAACATGTTCGAAGCCTTTGTTCTACGACCAACGACAGGTTGACCAGTGTGTGTTTGACGTTTTCTCAAAGCTTTGAACGTTTACTTCTTCGTTGAACCGTAGGGAGTGTTATCAATGATTTTTAATAATAGAAATAAAATTGCCTTGTATACTGTCGGCTAATACTAAAGAGTCTGTATGTCATATCTAAAAATGAAAGCCATCGGCAGAAAATGGTCAATTTATGTTTGAGGTACTTTTGCATAGACATGAACTTATTTTATGTTACTCCCCTCACAATCCCAGATCCATTTCTGATCCATTTCTTATCGGGAAACTAAATAATAACACGATCCTGCACTACATATACTTCCATTTTCTTGCATAACCTGGTTAGCTAGTATGTGGGAATTAACTTGTTTTATACTGTCGAGGTAAGTCTAAAAAGTCCTTTTATATCACAGTCTTAACAAGGGTACCTAAAGCCAAATTTAAAATACACTTTTCAATAAATTACATTCTGCCTTGGATATTAATACAGACCACTTTTGTATAACCTAAGTAAGCTTAACTTCAAATTTAACTCAAACTGACCCAATACTACTCTTAAATTTAAAGTGTATTTTTGTTCTCTTGTTAGTGGTATGACTGTTATTATGACGTATAACTTTTTTGCACTTTCTTGCTGCTTTGAAAGTTAAATTGCATGTAGATAATAGTTTTGACGAGAACGATGTAATCCACACTTTTTCTCACATGACTCATTTCGAATTATTATTATTTTCCTCACTTGACACATTTCAGATTATTATTTCCTCCTGCTCAAATGATTCCTCGTGATTACTTTCTAACCAAAGCCTCCTTCACATCAAAGCCTATGAAGAAATATAAGAAATTGTAATTTGTCCCCTGTATCTGTGTATCTATTTGCTTTTAGTATTAGAGTTGTTCCTCGCCTTTGAGGAAGTCCTTTGGGATTACAATGTTCCTTCCCACTCGATATTTTTTAGTATCTCCTACAATTTTTGATGTTTCAATCGATTCCTTTACCCCTTGCTTATCTTTAGGACTTACTCATCAGTGTTTCTCATCTTTCCTAAGTGTTGAGAGTAGGCACAAATGAGTAAAATGATTGACAATAAAGGCCGAGTTATGAGACAGGACTAGATTTAATCGAAGTGGACATCATCATCTGATTCAGGCACTGTGACACTATCAACTGACTAAAGTGTGCTGTAATTGGTTGAAATTCTCTCTAGAGGACGTGTTATGGGATAGTGTCCGCTTAGATTAAATATAATCATGTTTCATAATCACAAACATACAAGAATTAATTCAAACGCACAGTTCGACATTCACATTATTATGAGATAATTTAAAATCATAATATACTTAAAAAAAACTACAGAATTTACGAGTAATATTTACCATTAATTTAAGCTTAAGAAAAGATTGATCGAATTATACCCAGGGAGCTTGCATTTCGTACAAAGGTTGCTCTTGGTGTCTAAATGTGGAAAAAGAGAGGCTTCTTGAAATTCGAAAATGAAAATATTAGCCATGGGTGAAAAACTTATGGGTACCAAGATTGAGTTAAAATATCGAATTTAGTTACTTTCCGTGTCCATCTGTTGTCTTGATAGTGGAAGGATTGATACGGGTATGGAAGCCTTTGGACGGCCAATTCCGTGTCCAGTGTGTTGAAATTATGTTCTTAAAACCTATTGAAAAAATATTTTTATAAGTTTCTACAGTAACTCACCTCTTTAGCTCGATGCATGCAGTTGGCGGACTCATAACCTGGAGGTTAGTGGTTTGAGTTCTAAGTGTAGCAAATATTTAGCAAGGTGATTATGAGTTATCTTGACAAAATGTTTGTTATTAACACAGATTTCTATATAATTATTTGATAGTTGAAAAGAAAAATTGTACCCACTTTTTTCATTTTCTTAAATTCATTTTCTATGTAAATATTCCATTGTAAATCAAACTTGATCTAACATGTTTAATAATAATAATAATAATTTGCAGTGACTGTAGCCCCCCCCCCCCCCCCCCCCCCCCCCCCCCTGAAGTCGATGGTTATTGTGTTGGACACGTCGATGAGAACAAATATGTTCATAGTAAGAATGAGGAAAAGTTCTTTTAGTCTTAGGCATATATTTTCACTTCACAAAAAAATCCCTAAGTGTCTCCAGCAGAAAAAACATGTCCTGGGACTTTGATTCGGCCTTTGACGCCCTGACACTTGGTTTTTTAACTTTTCAATATTGGCTCTGTAATGATCATAGTCCGTCTTCACGTGTATCAGCTTTTGCTGAGATATCTCCCATTCTTTACGATAGTAGTTGATTTTTTTCTTGAGTGAATACATTTCATCAGCCAGATGTACACTTTCTATTTTTATCAGCCTATTCTGCTCTTGTGTCGCAAGTAGCTCATCTTTTAGACTTTGTGCATCTTCTTTTGCGTCACACAAAGCCCCTTCTGTTTGTTCTATGCACAATCGGAACTTCTTGCACAGATGCTGAAAATGAAGTTTTTCCTCTTTCTCTTTTTGTTTTGATTTCTTGCACGCGCTTATTCTCGACTTCGATTCTTCCAAAAGAAGTTGGTATTCTTGCAGTTCTTGTTTTAAACAGGAATTTTCCTCGCGTATATCGTCCACCGCATTCCTTGCGTCTGTTAATTCCAGTTTGAAATCTTTAATTTCGGTCCCCATTCGTCTGATAAAAGCTTCTTTTTGAACAATTAATTCTTCCAAAGCATCGTATTTTTTTCTAAGCTGAAGATTCTCCTTCTTACTTGATTCCAACTCTTTTGCCGCTCGCCTTAGTTCTGAGATCAGCTGTTTCTTTTCATTTTTACCTTCTCTATCTAGCTCCTTGGTTTTTTCTCGCAACTTACAAAATTTCTGGTTTAAGTATTCGTTCTCGCAAACGAGGTTATGATTTTCAGTCTCCAAACCACGAACTATTGCTTGGATCTCAGATAGATCCTTTCCATTTTGTAAGCTTCCACATAAATTTTGAATTTATATTTTTCTTCTTCTAAACCGATTAAATATCTTACTTCATTAATTTATTGATACTTGCTAATATATTATAGGCTGGCTATTATACCTACTTTACTGATTCATTTATAGTAGTAGGAGTGTTTTATTGGAGGGTAGTCTGGCTGGGGGACTATAAACAGGGAGTAGACCAGCATTGGCTTGGTTCTGGGGGCCCTTGTCAATTATTAGCCTCCTCGTAAAGACAGTGGTAGAAGTGCTGAGTGATTCCTCTACTGTCTGGCTACCATCGTTCACGATGACGCCACCCTAAGAAGAAGAAATGTTTTATTTAGACTGTCGGCTCAAGAGAAAAGTACCAAAGGGCCAACTGTTTCGTATAGCACTTTAATTTGGCTTGGTTTTTCCCCCTTATTTATTTCCAATGCCTAGAGTATTTATTCGCGCTTTATGGCACAGAGGACCAACTTCAAATTTTCCAAGGAGTGCGCAGGTCCCCAACATTCTCAACCAAAGTAGGGAGGAAATGAACACGTGAAAACCTTTAATATTGGCGGTCCAATATTATTATTATTATTATTATTATTATTGAATACTTTATCAATATATACAGGGTGTCCCACCAAACTTGGACACCTCAAATTACTCGGGCCCTGATGGAGTTTTTGAAAAATAAAAAATCTTAAGGTACATGTGCTAATTATGCGGTTTCAGTCATGAAATTTTTTTTATACAGGGTGGTTCAAAAGTCAGAAATCGAGGTATCAATTTTCGATTTTTAAATGGGTCGACCTGAATTTTATTTGATATTTTTACTCTTAAATGGCCTCTTAGTACTTTTTATTATCAAAAAATTACATACAGGGTGGTTTTTTTTCGACCCATTTTTTCTCTAAATCTTGAATAACTCGATTTCGATTGAATTTTTCGAGAACATGAATAGAATACGTTTGTGTGATGAAAACATGCGCTTTTGATTGACAATTGTTTTTTTCATACAGGGTGGTTCATGAGTGAAATAATTACTTCATTTTTTTTATTTTAATTTTTTTTGAAAATTTTCTTACAGATTATGAAATTTATCAAATTTCTACATATTTTCCACTGGTCATATCGAAAAACAAAACTAAAATGTCATACAGGGTGTGACATAATTTTTTTGTAACACCCTATATATGGGTAGTCAAAAAGACGTTAAATTTTACGCATAGACTAATTATGCAAGAAAAACTTCGATATTGTATGAAATAAAAAAGTTATGGTCTTTTATCTGAAAATGTCGCATGGGCTACCCTGTAGATATTTTTTTTTTTTAATAAATCATCATGTGGATATTCAAAATTGTCTAAAATTCAACGCAGAGTCCAAATCTGAGAGAAAAACATGAAATGAATAAGCCGTTTTCAATTTGGTGTTTACACAAAATGATTCCTGGGATTCGAACCCGGGTCACCAGGAGTGCAAGTCAAGCATGCTACTGCTAAAGCAAATTGATTATTATAGGTAGGTAGGTAATAGGTATCCATCGAAGAGGTAGTAAGGTAGGCGAGCATTAGTGTTACTTACCATCATAAAACAAAAACATGTCAGACGTGTT